>NIUQ01003527.1:0-17082 GCA_002796945.1 Plectus sambesii
CAAGTGCGCGCGATCATCACAATGGCGAGCACTCCCGACGATGGATCGACTGGCGTAAGCATCCAGACGGTTAACATGATTGCGCGCCATCTCAAGGCCGGTCTACAGCTCAACGCCAAAGATAGCCTATCGACAAGCAGCAATCCATTTGCGTGGATTGCGAGGTACGATACCTTTTTGCTTCTTCATCGCTCCTTACCAGTGTTGAGCCTTCTAAGTAAAGTGCTTTACTAACTAGGTAAACTAGGTTCCCAGTTTATCTACTTTATCTAGTTTTGCCTACTTTACTTATTTCTATCAAAAGGACTATGAAATTAAGTACAAAATGCATAAGTTAGCATAAATGGAAACTAGGTTACAAAATACTTGCTTGACTTATGCAAAATAAACTAGCAACTATGCTAACCTGGTTTTGAAACACCCAATACAGCTGCTAATAAACACAAGATTTGGACTGAGCGCCTCAGGGGTATGATCAACTCTTTGTAAGAGTTAAATAAAGCAGACACTTAATTTAAGTAGAATAAGTGCATTGCTGCTCAGAGGATAAATAATATTAAAGAACTTCATTACGAAAAGGGTCTCCAGCTTGAGTAGCAAAAGTTTGACAATGTACGACCTCAAAATTTAAATCCGTACTCCCTGAATATCTAACTCTTATTGTAATTACGTAGTTTCGATTGCATAGCCTAAGCGAATGCGATTTCACATCCAAGGCCCTGTTTCATAAAACTCTCACCATTGCAGAATTGCAATATTGCAAAATTGCTAGCACGATGATTGTTCTGAAAACCAGAAATATATGGGAAAAGCTGAATAATGACCTATCACAGCCCATGCAATTACGCAGTTATGCACAAGCAATAGTTTTATGAAACTGGCGTCAGGAAAGAACGTTTCCCTGAAATTTCCCCATTTTCACTGGGATATATCCGTTACCGCATAAAAGTTGATTTTATCCATTCGTAACTTGCATATAGGACATCATGACGTCAATACGTCTGATATGAGTTAAGAGTACATCGGTGACTTGAAAGGTGATCAAACTGGTGTTCTTCTCAGCTTATCAGACGAAAACCACTATTTTTACGCTTCACGTTACCAGTTTTACGGGCCTATTGACTGAGTATTTAGTTAGGTTAAGTTCTAATTTTATTTCTGATGCAGTCACTGCGATGAGTCGGGCGCGCTTACGAAATTCGGCAGAGCGGGGACCATATTCTGATAAGACTTTATTATTCAACAACGCCTAAGGAATGCATGCTGCTGATGCAGTTTTCAAGCTGGCATTTTAGTTACACCCATCACGTCTCTCGGTGATTATACTAATCAGCAGACAAATTTTTCACCAATATTCTTCGTAGTGAAATGCGCAACTTTAGTGGAGCATTCGTTATTGTCGAAAGATATTTGGCTACTTAGGGAAAGGACGAGAGTTTTATGTTCTTTTAATGTGGGGTCAGGTCTGAAGAAATATACTTTAATACGACTTTCATTTACGGCATCCCAAGAGAAAATGCGATATAAAAATACGAAAAGAAGTCAATCGATAGTACTACTCTCTAAATCGACTTGATTGAAATTCAATGAACAGTTCATCATGTGCACTCCAGAAAAATTATTCATTGTTTTATTCAAGAAGTGTTCATTGAATTTCAATAAACTACATTTAGAGAATGATGATATTTCTTCTTGTTTATTGTTCAAATTACCGCAAACAGCAGCGGAAAGACCGACCGTAAAATCAAAATATGATTTCCCCTCATTCGTAGTGAGGAGCGCAACGTAAAGTTGTAAAGTTTTGAATTCCGATATCGTTGTTTGAGCTTTAAAATCAAAGTTGTATCGTGAGAAATTATTATTTTGGCAACCAGAATTTAAATGATATTAAAAGCAGTAAAACTTTTGAGAAGCGGAATCGAGGAAAGTGTCACATCTTTACCTGAAACGGAGTACATCATTGGCGAACTGTAGCAGCTTTATTCGGGTGCCGGGAGCTTGCACTCCATCACAATTAAACCAAGCCTGATTAACGCTGACCGCAGTGAGACTAACTAGCTTCATATCCCATTATGTATACTCTCAGCACGACACAATGCTCGATACAAAAAATAACTTATTGCACTCAGCGCTAACTTGGTTCATTTGATTGTGGTGGGCTGTAAGGTCCTGCGACAGGTTTGTTCGACTAAACATTGACGTTTGCTCTTTTCTTAAGATGGACGTCCGGTTTGGTTGGCGCTTACATAACAATCACGTACTTGTTGGTGAAGCTGCTGTTCATCATAAACTGCATCCTGCAGTTTTTCCTGCTCAACGCTTTCCTTGGAACGCAGTACAAGTACTGGGGAGCACAAATCTTGTCCGATGTGGTCGCCGGTCGCGATTGGTTCGAAACTGGTCACTTTCCTCGCGTCACCATGTGCGATCTTGAAGTATGCTCTCATCTTTGTACTCGAGTTTATTTCATAAACACTTATCAAGGCCACTACATAAATCTTATTAAAGGAATAAATTTCTTTCCATAGGAATTTATAAATTTCTGTAACATCCAATCGTCATACTTGTTAATGAACGAATTCGATCCAAAAGGAGATGCAGTCCCGCTCGCGAGTCCTGCCGAAAAGACTGCGGACGCGCACTGACTTTTTGAAGGCCATCTCCTTGGTGACTGCAACTTTTGTTGTCACAGAATGAATAGTGCGCGCTGTCTTTTGTGCAATGCTTAAAGAATAAGGCTTTATCACTCTAAAGCTCGGTTACTGAAATCCGAGAAAAGTTAGTTAGAAAAGTTAGCTCTGTCTCTTATCTTTGATACGAGGCCATATATGGCTGAAATGTGATAATGAGCTAGTCTCACATTTCAGTGACTGAGCACACATGAAGTAGGACTTCACACTTGTCTGTATGGTGTATTGGTATCAATGAGACCGAAATTAGTTTCTTTTCAGGTTCGCCGGTTGGGAAATATCCACCGCTGGTCGATCCAGTGTGTGTTGATGATCAACTTGTTCAATGAGAAAATCTATATATTTCTGTGGTGGTGGTTTTTGATTGTCACCCTCGTTACCATTCAGAATTTCATTTATTGGCTAGTCGTCAGCTCGATTGGATATTTTCGTCGGACATTCCTCAAGCGCTTGCTTAACGGCTGCGTAAGTTTACTTTAATTTTCATATTTATGTTTAAAGTTTTGAGAGCTGCTCTTTTAAAATTCGTTGAAAGAAGTGGATGCTAACTTCAAACCTTAAGCATAAGGCATTATCAAGGAGTCAGTACAATAGTTTAAATTTTATTTGCCGCAGATACGATAATTGATCAACTGTGAGATGTAAGGAAAGTTTGCGTCCTCAAGAACTAATCGTAACATTAGTGTTATTAGGAAGTAAATATTCTCAAAGTTGAAAAGAAACCTCTACCTTCATAAAGATCTAACTAAGAAAATAAAACAGTAATTATTCAAATATTTTGGCATCGGAAATAAATTAAGATTATGTTTAATTTCATTTAATATCTAATCTCAGCAATTAATAAGCTTACCGATGTTTTTTTTTAAGCATTCGGTTCCAATAGGTAGGTTTTCAACTTAAAAAATGATTCTTACTGTCGGAATATTGATAGCATCTTGTTTACATTTGCATTCCACATAAAATATAGCATCACAAAGTTTGCTGTTTGTCCACAGTGAAGGATTAATGACATAATCAACTGAACATTTACCATAACATTCCAAATAACTGTCAATTAACAATATAACTTTATCCATTTTTGATATTATGTCCTTCTGTACTAAGGAAATTAAGATTTAGTAATGATAAATTATCGTTCATAATTGCTATTCTTTCCTGCTACAGAGAAACTACGAGAAAATCATAAAAGATACGATTAACATATTTTTAAATGACAGAAAATGATGCAGTAATGATATCATTCGTATCGCAATCCACTAATGACTTTATAAAACTTTCACTGTTTGTGTTGCGGGGTGCTGTCTAATGTGTATGGTCACATAAGGACAACAAGGAGCCTTTGCTACATACACGAAGAGGCACCGGGTGTGCCCATCCGGCACTGGCACCAACAGGCAAAGCACAGTCAAGCTGGGGAGGCAACAAAAAAGAGATTGATAGGCTCTAAGTGATACAGGTGACAAGGTGACAATGTGCAATACGAATGAGGACATTGTATTAGGCGCTGTAGCCGACAGTGACGTCACTCGACAGTCGACTACAACGCCACCCCGTGCCAGTTTGCTAATTGAAACATCACTTGCGTTTTACAGCACATCGATATCCAATCTCGGGAAGATGAGATCTTGTTCAACCGATTCGCGAACGACTTCGTGGGAAGCGACGGAGTGATCGTGCTGCGCTTGTTGACGCGCAACGCCGGCGAATATGCCGGCAGCTGCATCGTCGGGGCGTTGTGGAATATGAGCAAGGATGGGCTGAAAGGACGGTCGCTATCAAACTACAGAACGGCCACGTCGGCTGATGAGAGTTACTCGACCTACCACCATTAACATTAATCGCATCACTTGTGTCCCCCTCCCACATGCATGTATTCTCTCCATGTAGGCATCTACAGCAGAAATCGTTTTTAGCGGTATCGCTTCTAATTATAACTTGCTTATCGCGGTCAAGTTTGGCCAGTCCTGAATCATCGGCCTCCTAAATTTTTTTTGTAGGGCAAAAATCGTTCATAACGGTTATTGCTTAAACCGATCAAAATCTGCCGGTCCTCTATCACACGGTATAAACGATTTCCACTGTATTTCGTAAAACTATTGTAATAGTAGTAGCAATTGTAAAAGTAGCAGTGGTAGGACGAAAACTATATTTCTAAGAGTTTACGACATGGATATGTGACTGATGAATGAATAGACCTCAATCATTTTAATCGACCGTAGTCCGTCCGTATGTTAAGTTATTAACGAACTGCAGAATTACAAGCGCAGTCATCGGTCTTTTTCGGTTATTCCCAGCTTTCTGATCAATCAGTGAACTTGCTATTCGCACTTCTACAACTATTAGGCCATTGCACCATGTTGTTCGTATTTTGTATGCCTAACTTTGAGGAACTGTATCTTTGCATTGCGTGCGTGCATGTTTTTTGCGGCCTTAAACTCAAATGAGAAGCAGAAAATTCTCTATCCACTGGGGTATCATATGTTTAAATTTAGGCGCGAACTAATTGCAAAGAGATCCTTGCAATGTCGTCAACTTAGCCTTGGATTCTACAGTTACACAAAAACAAACAGAAAACTAAAAGAAAAAATTGCACACGGTTGAAAATGTCGTTGTAAAAAAGAAAAAAACTTTTGCAAAGACTGAATAGGAAGGAGTTTGCGCCTGAACTTAAACAAACGACATCTCAGTCGATAGAAAACTTTATGCTCTTCATTTGAGTTTAAGAATTCAAAAAACAAGCACGCACTAAGAATATACGGATCTTCAAACAAGGGCATGCAAAATACAAACAAACTTTCGAAAAGACCTAATACAATAGTTCGAATTAGACTTATAGATGACAGCATCAAAATACAGAGTTCACTGCGTAAGTCACATTAGTTGGAGCAAAAATAACTCTAGTTATAAGATAACTTAATAAATAACGATAGCACTTCCACTATCACTGATATTGCAGCCCATTTAATCATCGATTGAGTGATAAGTGACTGGTCTTTCTGAATGCTGCATTTTGGCAGTGATTAAAGAAAAGTTTGTCACTCTGTATATTATTTGCCATTGGAGTATGCTTTGCTGATATGAATAAATACTCTAGAATATATCTAAAATATTTGTGTCAAACTCTACACATGCTCCTACAAGATGCAATCAAAGAGGCGTGTACGGAACTAACGCCCCACAAAAATAAAATTACGCCTGATTAGCGTTAAGTGCAGCAACTGATTATGAATCCCACTGTATGCATTGTCAACAAAGCACAATTATTGACGCAGTTGGTTATAAAATCATTTGTTGCCCTTAGCGCTCGTCAAGGAAAGGTTTATGGTAGGTGGGGGATATATGTTTTGGGCACTACTTTCAGCATGCAATTTTAAGACTATCTGTTTAATGTAACTGTCATTACGATAATTGTCATAACATTGCAACAGTTTTGATTACGATTGCCTTAACATCTCAATAAAAAAGATAATTGTGAAGTTAGTATCACAACCGCTGCGAACTACGGTTGCGATCTAAAGATTTCAGTGAATACGATCTCCCTGGAATACTGCCGAAATAAATATGCCTGGGCGTGTTTTTCGCTCTGGAGTTATATTCTCTGGGCTTTCAATACGTTTCAACCTATTCCGGTATGTGCCAATATACTACTTTCCAAATATAAAACAATACAAAATAATCTCATACTCCTGAGTCCATAACTTTCTCATCGAAACACTTTATTTTCTGAAAAGACTTCATTATTATGAAAAGTATAAGCTGCGATGAACACAAAAAAGTGTTAAATTAAAACAGAAATCAGTTGAATAATAAATTACAAGGTCATAATGCAACAGTTTCGATCGTTTTGGGTTGAAGAGTGATAGGCTGGCTCTGTGGCCATCAACCTTAATGGAATGTGGACCATTTTATACCACCTTGATCTCATTTCAGCAGCGGCTCTTTTATCGCTGCATACGCCCAGTCAGTCCAGCTTCCTAGACTTAGGCTTTGACAAAGACGCACGGGATAATTTCATTGAACTCTAAACAATCTTATCCTACTATTAAATGTTTTATTGTGCACCTGGAATGTTGATGGATCGTTCGATAAAACAACTAAAATATAAACAATTGGTTTTGTACGCAGCGCTGCAAATCGAGCTCTGTTAAAATGACTTTTCTGCGGTTGAGTACAAGTGCTCTTCTTCTCTCAAATAAATCGTTCGATATGGCGATTTGGTACTTCTGAACGAATGAAATAAAGGCTCTTGAGATCAAAACTGAGTGGCAACAGTGTCTCGGGGAGCGTACTCCTACGAACCGCACTATCGGCGCCACTGTCCGAAGCATTTTAGGTATCATCTCTAACGCGGAACCATCATTTTTTGGAAGAAAATACCAGGACAAATGAAACTAGGAGAGCAGTGCTATATTACTATACCTATTATTTCTACGCTCACTGATTTAAAAAACTAAAAAGCTAGTATTTGTTAATTGTTACCATAACATAATTCTACACATGATAAAGAGGTAAAATGCAGTTATTATCGTATCACGAGTTGTTCGCTATGTGATTGGAGAGTGAATCAGATAATATTGTGCAAACTGTCCTACTGTTATCAGTAGCTGCTTCAGGTAGTAAAGCGTTTATGCTGTCAGCCGGGTTTATTTCGCTTGCTGTAGCTGTCGGTGAGCGATTACTTGCTTAAGAAGGTTGTCTCAATAAACATATTCAAATGTCTAGACGAAATTGTCATTTATTGCTTATTCAAATTTAGAAAATACCCCATTATGTTCTTACAATTGATGTTTTTTACGATTTCGTACGGTTCACATGTTCGATCGAAAACGGAACGAAAGTGAATTTTCTACTATTTTCAAGTGAAAATGAATTAATGGATATAGTACATTTAATCAAAATGGCGCGTGTGAATATAAGCAACCGTCAACGTTAGTTTATAGAGAGCTTATGTTTGAATAATTGTGTGAAAAAATGAACCGCCTAATTTGCTTTGACGTAAAAATGCACCTCAGTTAATAGGTGACCATGAGCGAGATCTTGGAGGTATTCTTGGAATCGACTTACAAGTCGCGATATGAGGAGGATTCTGTTGATCGTCTGAACTACCGTATAACGGGCTTGATCCTTGTCGCGGCCGCCCTAACGATTACCGCTAAGGTACAGTCTACTAGATATTACTGGCAGATACCGTAATTTCCGAAATAGTAACACTGTGCCACTATTGTTTCAATCCCTCTTTACCGTGTGCTACCATTTCCGCTTGTGCCACTATTTTAGCGCGTGCTATTATTTGGGAAAATACGGTATGTACTTTTGTGACCCTATTGTTAAATGAGAATAGTAGTACAGAGAAAAGCCACTGAGACTGGGTATTCGCATAAGTTGATCGCTCAATGTTGCGTGATAAAAGTGGACAACTGCAGTTCCTCGCCATCAGGGCTATTCATTTTGTGCGGAACTATCAGGTTGACTCCAAAGTTTGGCAGCAGTCTTGTACAGCGCCTCAAGTCCCTTGAGAGCGTAAGAGAGTGGCTTACGTTTATGGCAGATCGCAGAAGAGTGTTTACCTGAATATTTCTCTGGCCCGAATTCTTTTCTCAAAGTACAGCTTTGATCTGAATATATTCGAACAAACTGAAACGGTAATGCTTAGGAACCACAGCCTTCTATACGAACCTTTGAGAGAACTTTATATGTACCATTGATTGCCTACTAATGCCGATTTTTCTCGAAACCCCCTTCGTAATTTATTTTCAAGGACTGCTAACAGTTTTTGAAGGTCGTTTTGAGCGTGCGCTACCAGGCATTTGCGTTTTATCGTTAACAATAGTTGCTCATTCTTTTCTCTTTTAATAAGAAGAGTATTAGAAAAACTTGAATGAGCCTAATAAGAAAGGTTATATTTTCGAGCCACTTCTCTCTCCTTTTCAGTCGTATGTCGGAGAACCAATCCAATGTTGGGTTCCGGCCCACTTCGAAGACGCTTGGGAACAGTATGTGGAAAACTACTGCTTCGTCGAGAACACATATTGGGTAAAAATGGAGAATGAGCTTCCAAATTCGGTGGCAGAACGCGAACAACTTCAACTCAGCTATTACCAGGTTGGCATTTTACATTTAGCGGATAGAGGAGATTGGTTTTAGACGCGCGAAAATTAGCAAAATCAAGGAGCTTCCAAAAATTTCTCTTGAACAACTGCTCATACATTTGATGCATGGAAAATACTCTAAAATGCGTCAAGCGATTGTTTTACGAGTTGTCTCGAACGGAGGTCCTCATTTCGGTAATCGATCATACTGAACCTATTCGACCATTATTCATTTAATAGAAAACTGCAGATAGCTTCTGTATAAATTTCCTTGAGATTCACAAAGGAACTTTTTGCGCTTCTGGAGAATATATTAGTGTTAGGAATTTGTTCTTTCTTTCCTTTTACTTACCAAAACACCGAGCGGGCTCCAGGCGAAACACAAGGCGACGGAGCGCGCGAGTCCCAAACCTTGGGCCCGACCGCGCTCCGCCCCGTCACCGAGCACACACTAGCCTTAACTCGCAATCATCAGAAGCAACTATACAGAACCATTCCACCAAATATACATCGTGCTGAGACGTCCATTAGATATATAAAAGCGCNTTTCTTTCCTTTTACTTACCAAAACACCGAGCGGGCTCCAGGCGAAACACAAGGCGACGGAGCGCGCGAGTCCCAAACCTTGGGCCCGACCGCGCTCCGCCCCGTCACCGAGCACACACTAGCCTAATTAGGCTCACAATGGCAACCACCACGTGGTCCAAACCATTTCAACATCGATTATTATTTACATAAAGCGCACCAAGTTCGAATCCGTAGGCGCACGCCTACATGAGAATATTTTGCTATCGAAACAAAATTCGTGAACAATGAAACATCATTTTCTTCATTTGCTTTGTCTCGTATATCCTTAATGTATCAACTGTCTGACTCGAGAGTGGCGAACATGCGCGTGAGACAATTAGAGTGATGTGTTTTCCGAATGGAATCGTTTACATTAATCAACTTATTTCTTGCAGTGGGTACCATTTCTGATGATACTGCAGGCGGTCATGTTCAGCATTCCACATATCATTTGGCGAATGCTTAATTGCCTGTCAGGTTTGTTTTTGCGATCCCTTTACGGTTACTAATTCGGAGTTTGTAACGTTTACTTATGGTTCGGTAACCATAATGAGGGATAAGTATACTCGCATGAATCTAAAAATATATGAGAATTTCTGACCTCCCCAACATTCTTTTGCATGAGGGTTTAATTGCAGTTTGTATATCTTTTATAAATTATGCACGCATCATTTGTCGCGTTTTTGTCCTCATTTAAGTGGACGGAGAATGGAGAAATTGACTGAGAGCGTATTCTGTGTCTAAAAAGGGGGACGTTATGCAGGGATTCAAGTGCGCTCGATCATTACGATGGCGACCAGTTTCGACGAACTGACTGATGCACACGCCGAGACGATTGAAATGATTGCGCGCCATCTCAAGGCCGGTCTACAGCTCAACGCTAAAATTGGCTTATCAGCAAGCAGCAATCCATTCGTATTGATCGCGAGGTACGGTATCTTTTTGCTTGTTCATCGCTCCTTACCAGTGTTGGGCCTTCTAAATAAAGTACTTTACTGACTAAGTAAACAAAGTACCTAGTTTACCTAGTCCTGTCTACTCTATTAGTTTTTTTCTAAATGGCTCTGAAACTAAGTAGAAAATGCATAAGTTAATATTAATGGAAACTTGGTTAAAATAGTTCCTGCTTTAATAAATCATGATAAACCAGCAACCATGTTAACCTAGTTTAGAAACGCCCAACACTGCTGCTAAAAAACACAAGATCCCACACATTTTCGGACTGAGCACCCTAAGGGCATGAGCAACTCTTTGTCAGTATAAAATAAAGCAGACTTTTAATTTGCTGCTGTACAGTGGGGAAAATGCTTTGGAGACCTGTGTTTACGAAAAAGGTCGCCAGCTTGAGCAGTGAAAACATTGAGAATATGCGCCCTCAAAACTCGAGTCCGTGCTCCATGAATATCTAGCTGCTACTGGAATTATGTAGGTGCCATAGCAGAGCTTAAGCAAACGCGTTCATGTCTCACAGTTCATAACTGCACGTCTTAAACACTTGACCACTATGCAGTCTAAATATTCGCTGCCGACAGAAAACCTAATATTATCCATTTATGTCTTGCAAAACGGACGTCCTGACGTCAATACATACTGTATGGTATGATGAGTAAATAGTGCGTCGGTGACTTGAAAGGTGATCGAACTGCTGTTCTCTCAGCTTATCAGACGACAAACGCGTTCAGCTTAAAAATAGCGCCTATTACCAACTTTACTGCCCATATGCTAAATAAATACCCAGTCTACTTTAACATTTGATGTCTGACGCCGACCGTGACAAGTCGCTCGCCCTTATAAAATCCGAACGGCGTAGCGGGGCTGCCTTCTGATAAGAAGACTTCAATGTTCAGTAACACCTAAGGAACGCAAATAATGCAATTGTCAAGCTGGAATTGCAGTCACACCGTTTTAATCTCTCGGCGGTTACAGTAACCAGCAATCAAAATATTCACTAATATTCTTTGTTGTGAAATGCGCAACTTTGGTGGGCATTGGATATTTTCTGAAGCTTTTGTGTCACTAAGGGAAAGGACAAGAATTTTACGTTCTTGTAATGTGGGGTCGGATTTGAAGAAATATTCTTCCATACGATTTTCATTCACGACACCCAAAGAGAAAAATGCGATATAACAATACGAAAAGAAGCCGATCGATAGTCGTGCGCCATAGGAATCTGGGGAAGAGCAGCTCGAGGTAGAGCAATTATAGCACCTCGACTGAAAGTTCACGTTTGCTAGTGTCCTCTTTCGACTGTAGAGATCTTTTTGTGGCATTCTCGATTTTTCGATTCAGGTATTCCCATAGCCGAATGTAATATTAACTTCAGTATCTATAAATCAGTATTGATAGCTGTCAGCCAGAGTGGTATTTCTCACAGGGAAGTGAGTTTTCATTATAGTCTGAGCATAGAGTTAGATTGCTGTCCTTTTAGAGCGTTATTGCTCTACTTTTCGGGATAAAAATGAATGTTGGTAGTTTTTCGGCTGACTTGAGGACGGCTATGGAAAATAAAAAGTTTGCGAAAGGTGTATGACATTGCTTCAGAGTAAGTCAACTTCTTCGCTGGGATTTACACTTTGTTTTGTCAGCGCGGTACGGTCCATGCAAGCACCAAAATCTGATGATATCTCTTCTTGTCAGTTGTTCATATTAAAGCTTCTGCTTTTCGGTTAGTTCACGGAGGACAGTTTGAGCCTTTATTACCGAGACGTAGGCATAACGAGTGTGCCCGTCAATGGGAGTCACCAGTGATCTTTCATATAGCTTAGGACTCAAACACACGGGGTAAGGTAATCAGAGAGACTGAGCAGACAACGCGCACAATACAATGAGAGGACACTTATATAGTTTACATTTACGATCAGTTACGAGGAAACAAAGTTTAGGTCTTGTAGCGATAAAGGTTAATAGCGTGAACGCAGCAGCGAACGAGCTCAGTATAACTTTCGACACTAAGCATATTACGGTCTTTCCTTCGGCTCTCGCTTACTTATCAAGAAAGCTTGACTATAGAAGCGCAGTAGTAGACAGACTAGTGACATCATTCCGTGGCAACTACAGCGCCACCTCACAACATATCATAGTACTACGAAAAAACAGCCGACTGACCCACCGTAAAATCAAAACTAATAAAATGGATATCGTGATAAGCCGTCATTTCGGCAACCAAAATCTAAACAGTATTAAAAGCCATTACACTTTTAAGAAGCGAAATCGACGAAAGGGTAACATCTCTATCTGAGCGGTAGTTCCTTAATGGCGAACTGTAGCAGCTTTATTCTGCTAAACATTGACGCTGGCTCATTTTTAGATCGCTGTCCGGCCTAGTTGGTGCTTACATAACAATCGCATACATGCTGGTGAAATTATTGTCTATCGTCAACTGCATCCTGCAGTTTTCCCTGCTCAACGGTTTCCTCGGAACGCAGTACAAGTACTGGGGAGCCGAAATTTTGACCGACTTGGTCGCCGGCCGCGACTGGTTCGAAACTGGTCACTTTCCTCGCGTCACCATGTGCGATCTTGAAGTATGCTCTCATCTTTCTACTAGAGTTTATTTCATGAACACTTATCAAGGCCACTACATATATCTTAATTAACATGATGGGATAAATTTCTTTACATAACAATATATATAAATTCCTGTAACATCCAATCGTCATACTTGTTAATGAACGAATTTCATCCCAAATGAGATGCAGTCCTGCTCGTGAGTCCTGCCGAAAGGACAGCGTGAACGCGCGTGAAATGGCTGTTTTTATTCGCGAAGGAAAGATAGGCGTTGATATAAACGATGCGCTCAGAATTTCGAATAATGGGACGCGTGACTCGCAGCCAGAAGAAATGCGAGACGCCCAAATTTCGCCATCTCTAAGGCGTTCCGTTTAAAGGTGTTTAAACACACCGATAAAGACGCTCACTGACTTTTTGAGGCCCATCTCCTTAGTGACTGCCAGCCTTTTTCTCACGAAACGGATAGTTCGCACTGCCTTTTGTGCAATACTTGAAGGATAAGACCTCATTACACTAAAACTCGGTTACTGTAATCTTAGAAAAGTTAGCTCTCTCTCTTATCTTTGATACGAGGTCATATAAGGCTGGAGTGTGAAAATGAGCTAGTCTCACACTTTAGTGACTGACCTCACATAAAGTAGGGCTCCACACTTGTATGTATGGTGTATAGGTATCGCTTACCCAACGAGATTGAAATTAGTTTCTTTTCAGGTTCGCCAGTTGGGAAATATCCACCGCTGGTCGATCCAGTGTGTGTTGATGATCAACTTGTTCAATGAGAAAATCTATCTATTTCTGTGGTGGTGGTTTCTGATTGTCACCCTCGTTACCATTCAGAATTTCATTTATTGGCTAGTCGTCAGCTCGATTGGATATTTTCGTCGGACATTCCTCAAGCGCATGCTTAACGCCAGTGTAGGTGTATTTCAGTTTATATATTGGAAATTGCGCCTTTTTATATTATTAGACATGCGTGTAATCTAGCATTTAATAGCCATTTCACTTGAATATGGTCAACTCTCGCTGCTCAATGTTCCCTTACTTGTTACTTCAGTAGAAGAGTATCTGACGGTAGTATTGCAGCAATACTATGAGTCAGCACGTTTCCAGACATTTCATAAAATTAAGCCCCGAGCGTTATCTTGAATTTCACATGATTACCCAAAAGCTGGTATTTCTCGTCATCGCCCCTGAGCGTTATTTTGAGAAACACCGGTAGGCAACGTCTACACTTGCGTTTTTTTGCAGCTCATCGACATTCAGACGGAAGAAGATGAATTTTTGTTCAACCGATTTGCGAACGACCTCGTGGGAAGCGACGGAGTGGTCGTGCTGCGCTTGTTGACAGGCAACGCCGGAGAAATCGTCGGCAGCTGCGTGGTTAGAGCGTTGTGGAATATGAGCAAGGATGAGTTGAGAAGACAGTCGGCCCCAGACAGAAATACGGTCGCAATGCTTGATGAGAAGTACCGCGTTTTTCCGAAATAGCGCGCTGGAAAGTTTTTTAGGTTTGCGCATTTTGACAAATCCAACTGAAATCCAAAAGAGCACACTGGGGCCCGTTTCATTAAATTGATGCAATTGCAGAGTTACAGAATTGCAAATGCGGTGATTGCTCATTTACTGTTTTTCTCAGTTATTTCTGGCTCTTTGACCAATCACCACACTTACAATTCTGTAATTGTAACAGTTTTATGAAACAGGTCCCAAGGTGCTCTTTTGAAAAGTAGTAGAGATGTCACACTTGATATTCATAACCGCCATAAATGTATTTTTCTTCATATAATAACAAAAATAGCATAACATAACGTCAATACGCGAAGCAACGACGTAAAATAGCGGAAAGTAACAAGCAGTGACAAATGATCAATGTCGTCATGCGAAGCAATGTAATAGCAACGTGGGGGCAAATGGCATACTGTACAGGCTGGCGCAAAAGTTCTGATACTACTTTTTTGTTCGTTTGTTCATTAAAAAGTTGCATCAGAACTTTTGCGCCACTGTATAAAACAAATGAGCACGATTTATCGCGTTCCTCTGAATAATCATCGGACGGCTCTTCGTCTGTGATGCGCTCCTCCAACAAGGCATCATCGCCGTCCGCTCCCCCGCCTTCTTCGTCGTCTTTGGATTTGAGCGGTTCTTCGCTTAGTTCGCTTCCACTCTCTTCGCACTACAGCATGTCACGGAGACTTTCATTCAGCAGCTCCGTTGGGACATCTTGACCATTAGGGACGATGATGCAGGCTTCAAACGCGCACAAAATCGTCGTCATCTCAATCGCGTCGGCGGCCAGTGAGACCATATCGACCAAATTTTGATATGATGGGAGTTTACGATACCCAGACGGCGTGGCGTGTAGCGATGTGGCGTATCTCCCAACCAAGCGGCCCATTCGTTTTTTAGAGTCGATTTAAACGGCACATTGATAGACACATCAAGCGGCTGGGGCATGTAGGTTGTTTTGGCCAGATTGAGAGAACCATTTTCGACTTGTACTTCTTTTATAATGCTCGACTACATCGTCACGCTTGTGGCTCCCGTAAGAGTCCCAGAGCAGGATGGATGGCGTAGTAGCGAAGTAAGGACCGCGCTCAGCGAACACGTTGTTCATCCAGAACTTTGCCAGAGAACTCTGGCATGGAGCCGCTCTTGCTCACTGCAACAACAATCTTGTTGTTGGGAATCGTAACCGACAGAATCTTCTTGAGACCGCGGTAGATAACAATTGTCTTGAGTAGACGTCCATCCAGAGAAACATTCAGTCATACGATATATTTTGACATGTGGTAACCTGTATCAGTGTTATCAACAGTTTTAAATCCGCGGAAGCTTAAGATGCTGTCTTGGCCATATCAATATAACAGGGAGTTCCATCCATTTGAATTATTTGTTTCGCCGGGATGCCGGCCGTCCTCTGGCGCAGTTCTTTAAAGTTTTCAGTCAGTTCTTCCTTGATGTCGGCCTTTGTGCGTCGATCGATCTGCCCATGATACGTCATTCGATGATAAGAGCCGTTATTCTTTTTCGTCCAGCTAAATAGATACTTGACGCTAACTTTGAAATCTGGATGCACGTCCACGCTGGGACTAGGACTATTGACGAAAGCTCGCGATTCCGCATAAATGAATGAGTGACTTCATTCAGCTCTAAAATAATTGCGCAAAGCCTTGTCAATTTCGGGATAAAAGGGCTTGCAACCCGTACCAGGCAACTAAAAAAGCAGTATAAAATGAAGGCAAAGTCATGCGAAGCAAGAAGGAGGCAAAATACAAATGAATTATTGAACATAATGATCTCGCACATACCTTTCTTTTTAACTCGAAGCCGGAACTGTACGAGAACGATACGTCCCATTTTCCGGATAGCTTTATAACACGCCACACGCGCAAACATTGATTTGTTACAGTATCATGTGCATGCGCGTATGGCGTGTTATAACACAATCCGAAAAGTAGGGCGTATCATCTAGGTACCCAATCATTTGCCTTTTTTAGTTCTTTCTTTGATTAACTGCATTTCGTACCAATAATCGTATTCAAGTGTTAATAATTTACTTGCTGCGGTGAGTCTTGAACTTTATGCTGCAAATCCAAAAAGTGCCCAGGGCGCTTTTTCAGAAACTCAACTCGAAAGAGCGCTCCCTGGACGTGTATTAAGGGGAACTTCTTTTTGGAAAGCCCGGTGCCATTGACATCAATTGCATCATTTGTGTCCCCCCATGCTTTTTACCCATGTATGCGCCAACAGTAGAAATCATTAGTAGCAGTATCGCTTATAACACATATTCGCTTATAGCGATCTGGTTTAGTCGTTCCTAAAATTTCGGCCTCCTATATTTTGTACATGACAGAAATCGCTTATAACAACCAATATTTATCGATCCCCTATCCACTAGAAAAAACGACTTCCACTGCATTTCATAAAACTATCGTAATAATAGTAATGGTATGATGAAAATTATATTTCAACGTGTTTACGGCATGGACATGTAACTGATGAGCGAACAAACCTCAATCATTTAAATTAATCAGA
This sequence comes from Plectus sambesii, assembly GCA_002796945.1. Classification (NCBI taxonomy): domain Eukaryota; kingdom Metazoa; phylum Nematoda; class Chromadorea; order Plectida; family Plectidae; genus Plectus; species Plectus sambesii. Next base: position 16,892 of record NIUQ01003527.1, read on the forward strand.
AGCCCGTATGTTTGTTAATAAAGAATTGCAGAATTACAAATACAGTGATCGGTCTCTTGCGGTTATTCCCAACCTTATGACCAATCTGTGAGTTTGCTGTTCTGCAGTTGCAATAGTTTTATGAAACAGCCCCGTGATATGTGCTTAGTTGAGGAAAGATTTTGTTTGCGTCGCTTCGTGGTGGACGCTGT
>NIUQ01003528.1:0-17028 GCA_002796945.1 Plectus sambesii
TCTCGATATTTTCGACGTCGATATTTTGGACCGTCGATATTTTGGGCCTCGATATTTTGGTCTCTCGATATTTTCGACGTCGATATTTTGGGCCTCGATATTTTGGCCTCGATATTTTGGGCAAAAGCCCATAGTTTATTGGCGCCGATTGAAGTATTATTTTGATAAAGTAAAGCGAAGGAGGCGCTTCGGAGCAGAAGTTTGTTTTTTGATCATTTCAGCATGCGTAAAAATCATTAGGATTTCATGTCGAATATTTGTGTTATCTGTCAAGGGCGTACTGCAGAGAGCTGCTGAAAACTGAAAAATGAGAAATAGAGTCTTAGTTATGCCTAGTTTTCGGCGCATTATCGCATTCAAAATTGGCTCTCAGATGGTATTCCCACTAAATGTCTCTAAATTCTCAACGCTAACCATTTTCATGAAACAGGACTCAAGAAGTGTTCTGCACAGCTTCGTAAAGTAATCTCCCACAGCTCAGAAGAAGAGACGACCGTTAGCCATTGCGACGGTCGGCTAATCATAACAACTCTATAAAATTAGGATAAGGGAGAATTTATAGTAATTTTATGCAGGTAACCAATTTTATCGCATCGTTTTCGCTTCTTCGGCTTCCGGTACATCTGTGAACCAATGACGTTTTGCCATGCTTTCAAGAACGCATTCACAACTGCCAACATTTCAGTCGGTATCATGTTCGGTAACTTCATCGATGTTTTTGCCACCGGTGTTACCGTTCTTGGAATAGCCGTTCACTTGCCCGAGTTGATGGGTCTAGGACGACTGCTGCTAGGACTAGGCGATGGAATTGCCTCAAATTGTCTGACGCTGTTCCTGCAGGAGTCTGCGCCAACAAAAATTCGAGGCTTAGTCAGCGGATTTCAGGTAATGTAAGTGCCGTAAAATTACCGCGGTTTAACAGCTGAGGCGTATGAAGCCCTGGCCTTCGACGGCCAGAAAAGGGGTGCCATAGAACTGGTCTCGCCGATTTTATGGTTCACCGTCGTGTACAGCTTTTAATTAATCTGTATGCATTTGTTTAGCAATGTTCATTTTACAAAAAAATGACTGCAAAAAAGGGTGTAAGTAATGTACCCTATCTCAAGAGCCGGCAAGAATGGAGCATTCATTTCGGAAGGCAGCCGCAAATGTTATTGCTTTTTCTTTATTGATCAATTGTTTCAGTTAAAATCAGGGCTGTCCATTATATTGCCATTGCCGAAGCTCCCGATCCAAGTACGTCACTTAAAGTTCATTATTCTATTTTTAAGGAACTTAGCGTTTGCTTTTCAATACTGCTCGGACTGGTACTCGGCAGTCATTCTCTCCTTGGACATTCGCTTCTTGTTCTTACCGGTCTCGCCATGATTCCGAGTGCGGTCGCCGTAATGGTCATGTTTTTCTGCCCAGACTCACCCAAATTTATCTGCCTCAAGAAACAGAACGAAAAAGAAGCAATTGCCTCTTTGATCTTTTATCAGGTATCAAATGAACTTCTAGCCGAAAATGTATTATTTATCTCCACCAGTTTAGAATATTTATTGAAAATATTGTTTTATCCGAATTAGAATGACAAATTAGGCGTCTAGATGTTTTTGTTTTGGTATTGATCTTAAGACTGCATCTAAAACGAACGATCTTCGGCCGGCGGCGCCCAAAATTGCGCCTTAGTTGGTCATTTATTTTACCAATCTGATAAATAGCTCATACAGAAATTGGAACAACTCACGGATTTTAGAGACTAAATCAAACTGCATCAATATGCATGCTTAAATTTGTATATTTTCCTTTTAAGGGTGTCGAATGCGACGTAGCGCAAGCATTCGAAAGCTACAGTAAGGAAAAGGACAGTGGGAAGGTGACTTTGAGACAAATTTGGAATACTGGCAGTCTCCGTAAGGCGACTATTCTTGGATCGGTTGTGTTCATACTTCAAGTATTCACGGGAATATTCCCGATCGCCCTCTTTTCAAGCGTTTTCTTCGTAAATGTGGGCTTTACGCAAGAATGGGCCGAAAACTTTTCCATCCTTATGGTGGTCGTCAACTGTTTGGCAACCGCCTTATCGCTTAATTTTGTTGACCGTTTCGGAAGGCGAACGCTGCTGCTGTGGTTTGGTGGCTTAAATGTGCTGTCGACAATAGTTTATGTAGTCTTGGCTGATCTCGGGCCTTCGTCCCAGTCATGGGCAAAGTATGGCTGCGCTATAACGATGCTGGCGTTCAATGCGACGTTTAGGTATGTTTTTCGCCAATTTTTTGACAGTTTTCATGCGTCAGTAAGCGCTATTGACGGAATGATCCTTGATAGAAACAATTCTAATGATCACACATTTATAATCACATAGTGATTAGACTATTCCCACTGCACTAAGGACACTTTCCAAATTCAAGAATCTGTTACATCAGCGTGGACAGTTTCTGTTTGACTCATTTAACAATGGCCTATTTGATTTGCAAAGTATTCTTATTAGAATGGAAACGATATATACTGCTACAATATGCGAGTGACAGGGGAACACGCAAGGCGTAGAGGCGTTGCCTTCCCGCTTGGATGTTCAGGATTGCTAAAAATAAATCCATTTTTTAATAAAAGTTCGTTTTAGAGTGTCCGATAATCGTTTGGGGGCTAACATAGCCCGAAATTTTATTCAAACTTTTTAATTTTATGAATGTTGCGTATTTAACAATTAAACTCTTTCAGTTTCGGACTGGGACCGATTCCCTGGTATCTGAGCGCCGAGTTGGTACCACAGCACCAACGTTCGCTTGTACAGTGCATCGCTTACAGTTGCAATACCGTGATCTCTTTCATCACTGTTCAACTGACTCTGCCGCTCTTCGGATACTTGGGCGTCTATTCCTTCATTCCATTATTCATTGTGCCTTCTATCTGTTGTCTTATCTATCTTTACAGAGAAATGCCCGAAACGAAAAACAAGGAGATATACGAAGTTGTTCTGAAGTTGCAAAAAGGATGATAAATGTTAGACACAAGGGGATATTGAATGTGGTTAAAGCTCGCTATTCTCTGTCATAAGAGTGCAGAACAAGGAACGGGTCCGGGCGAATTTTATCGTTTCCCACTTTATCACGTCGGCGAGGGGGTGCGTACGCCAAGAAAAGCTGCCAACCGATAGAGGTGGAATGCGGCTGTCCAAACCCAAATCGGCCTTATTTAAGAAAGGATACCACATTTGTGCTTTTTTTCACCCAGATTCCGAAACTGAGAGCAAGTAGCAGCTACAGCGGGGAATGCGCACCCTAAGCCCACGTGGTAGCCATTGGTGTGATCATATGCTTACTGCATCTGCCGTTCATGATCTGTTGACAATAAACTGTATCCCACCAGTTGCTTTGTTTACACTATAATACTGGTACTTAGCTGTCTGTTGTCATCCAACTCCCAGATGAAGTATTTGAGCGCTACTATTCTTAGGGCATCAGGGTATATTTGGAGAAGTGCCTTGAGTTTTCAGTTATACAGGATAAATTTAGTGACGCCAGTAGCGAAGAGCCCAATAATACTACTCTATGTAAATAATAGTTGTTTTCACCAATGCAGTTATTGCAGACTTTCCAATTTTCAATCTCATCACACTCGACAGACTGAATAGCATCTACTCTGTCTCCCGATCCATCGTTCACGCTTTTGGGGACGAAACGCAGTAGAAACTGGCTACAAGCGAATTCAAGAGAATTTCGAAAAAACTCATTTATATCCGTGTTTCTCTTTTAAGGGGCCTCTCTATATTTAACAGCTCCAAGGTTATCAAGTCATTGAAATTGTTCGCTTGATGATAAAGAATTAGTTCGATCCTTTTTTCATGATGTTGCGGATAATTTTAACACTTTCATAGAATTTTAAGTCAAAAGTATTGTGCTCAGAGGCAAAATTGGCATATTTTCTGTTTTAAATGAATAAAATATTTAAAGTTTCTCGACAATGGGAGTCAAAAATGTTCAAATATTCAGGTACTATATATGCTGTAACATACATAAAACGAATATCAGCTATATCCGGGTTCTACTGCTTATTCCTATTGCGAATCGCCGTGCAATGACACTCATTAATTATCCACTCTACACTATATTCTATGGCAAAGTTGCTAAATAATCTTGCATAACCTTTTTTATTGCGATCGCACAACCCAAGAGAAGTTGTTTCTATTGTGATCTTGTCACGATCCGGTCCAACCCTGGCCGAAATAAATAATAGTTTAACTCACTTCCATTCCATCGGCCGAATGGTCTAGGGGTATGATTCTCGCTTCGGGTGCGAGAGGTCCCGGGTTCAAATCCCGGTTCGGCCCAACTTTTGCCATTTCTTGCTGCGATCAGGAAAGCATCTGTCTTGTTGTTTTTCCACGGTGAAAGCAAGGGAAACAAGTATTTTTCTTGAAATAGACACTCTGACCTTTTCACAAGCGTTATTTTCGCTCTTTATACTTACATGAAAGTTTTACATTGCCTGTAGTCGTGAGTAAAAGCGCAATGCAACTGCTAAATTGTTTATCAAATAGTTTGGTCGTCTAAGTAAATCTAGGGGACAATGTATCCATAAAGAATACTAATAAGAAAGTTTATGTTGTTCCATTTAGTAGTTATGTCTACTGATATCAGCAAACATAAACAAAAGGTGGACCACGCAAACTTTGCGATATGAACGCCAGCGTTTACATCGCTGGCCGACTGACACTTTCCTTGTACTTTCATCGCAATGCAACGCCATATCGCGTGCTATTTTACCTCTCTATTTCTGCTTTCCATTGCCCTCAAAATATTGTCGACTCATGCGTTTGTGGCGATAATACCGGAGGAGAAAAGTCAAGCCAATAAAGCCAATGAGAAAGGAGGTAAATCTCTCGCTCTGTTGTCAACGGATACGAAGCTAAAAGAAAATAAATTGGGTCAACTCAGTGTAGAAGAATATTTGTTAGTAATTCTTGAAGAAAACGTCAACTTTGTTCGTGGCCGTACGGTATTAGACGATGGTAAATTGATAAACACATTCGATGAGTTTGTTCAGGCGCAGGAAGACCGAATTTACTTTGTTGAAGACGTACTGTATGTAAATAGTGTAAATATGACGGAAATGCGACGAAGATTTCCCATGAAATACTACAGCAATCCCAGTCTGGGTTTGAGTAATATAAGCAGAGAGAATTCGACGCGCTGCAAATACGTAACTAATCAATTATTCTATACGCCAATGAAGGACTGGCAATATCCGGTTTATAAGATGACGAAAATGAAGAATACGCAAGAATTTCGACTTCCGGGAGTCGGCGATGACGACAGTACCGAAAATAAATCGTTTGAGAAGGTCACCAAAACATTTGTGATATACGAAAAGCTCAAAGCTTTATTTTTCAACTGCCCAGTGTATCACGAATGTGAGCAGCTCGTCTGTAGACTTCGCAATGATGAAGAAATTATCGCAATAAGACTATCCGAATTAATGGAAACGTTCAATTCAACGAAACGGTTTCTACCTCCAGGAACTGCGGTTATCTTCAAAAATCACACATTTTCAGTTTCGCGACTTCCGAAAAAAGAACGCCCGCTTCAAGAAGCTACAAATTTAACAGAGAGCTATCAGTGCGCTTTTAACCTTTCGCAAGCTGTCAAATCGAGATGGCTGAGAAATGCGCTTGTGGAAATTAATGGTTCAATTTCGTCTCTGGACACCATTTATGAAACTGTGGTAAAAAATGTAAGTAATTACTATAAGTAAAATGGTTTAACTGGTCAGGCGGCAATAGTCTTCTGAATAATTTTATTGTACTGAAAACTCTTCATTGCTTTATAACTGGCTGACAGTGGTGAAGTTTGCGCAGATGTATACTAAAGTGTCCTTATTAAGTGAAAATGGCATAAAACTAATCAAATATACCTATTTTAAGTATTTGAGACAAAATCTAGCCAAAATTAGTGCATATAAGCAAAAACGAGATGAATGTACAAACCGGTTAAATGCATTAAACTTTCTTGTCGGTCGATGCGCACTTATCCCCTCCTGACTGTGCACATATTTCAGCGGTCATGCTCGAAAGCGCCTATTTCATGTTGCGGTGTGCTTTGCTGCGTGGTATTCCCACAACCGCTAACATCACCAAAAAAAGATGCCGACGAGTTTTCTGCGCTAACGACGTTGGGAGGCATCGCCGCATTCATTGGAGCCGCAGCAGCCATCGGTGTCGTTCTCTGCGTCGCCAACTATATTTCTTTGCATCGAACCAAGAAAGCTGATGCATCACTGGATGAAGAGGATGCAGACCATCCCACAAGGGAGGAAGTGGAGCAAATGATGGCGGATGGAAAGCTTAAGAGAGTCAGACGCGGGCCGCAACTTCGATCGTGATAGATTTAATATCGCTTTTTAGCGTTTACTGCTCTAGTAAAGTGGAACTCTAGTCGCCTCTAGCTGAAAGAAATGCACTGTATATTTCGTTTGCCGCAATCGATAACAAACCGATTGCAAATCATATCTGTTTATGTAGTAATTAACCTATCGCTAAGCAGCTTGTCATAGGCGGCTGAGAACAATGTATGGTTCATTTCTTTCAGTTGAAGGTGACTGCAATTCCTCTTCAGTTTCATCATGGCATAATGTAAAATAACAGAAATATAGGTCTGGATATAAATATGTTGTGCGCTTCTTCTTAGTTACAGGAAAAAACGTAATGAAGTCGGAGCATCGACGAGAACATAACCATCAGACCGCGGCTTTCATTGCCTCAGAAGAAAGCGAAGAAAATTATGAGGATTTTCCTTGTGGATATACAAAAACTAATTGAGTAAATGAATGAAAAGGCTATTCACGTTACTTTGCAATTTGAATCAAGTTGGCATCTTCCATGAGCCCACGTTTCGGAGGAATATCTTCTTGAAACCTCACTGTAAAGTTGTAATGGGTTTCGAGGGCCGACTTGACGCGAATTACTTTTGAAGCAATTACTAACAATTACGAAATTCGAACAATACTGCTACAGTAGTTGTCTGCCGGTCTAATATTTTCAATGACAGTTTTATCTTTCAAAAATATCATTTTTTATTTTGTATGTCGTTGAGTGCTTAAACTGAACGCGAAATTGTAGACGCCGAGCTATTTCATGTTAACGCGTTATTATACAAAACGCACCATTGTGCAGTAAAGTTTTTGATGTTTTTGAGGGATTCTGGGGGCGTGAATTGCATAGCGCAAGCCAAAGCGCTATAAAACAGTCGGGGTGTTATCGGTTGCGCCAAGTAACGGTCGCTCATGAGCGCGCGCAGCACGTAACATTAGCCAACTCATCGGACAAATGCGCGCCGCCTCTATCTATGAGTCCTATGATGAGACTACTACTTTACCTATATTTTGCATTAATATTAGTAATACTGGCCAACTGTTCACCTACCGAAGTAATAAATGAAATGATTTCGAACAGCGCTGATCGACATCTACCTTTATCTCACTTCCCTCATGCTTCCCATCAACGTGACACAGCCGGACGGAAGTATTCCGAAGTCAAAACTAATTCGAATTCGCATGCTTTGCTAGCGAAAAAAAACGACGAGAAGGTAGACGAATATGAAAATGGCGTTCCTGAAAATAGCAACTCTTTCGCTACTATCATTCCTTTTCCAACACCGGAGCCATTCAGGATTGAATTTGACGCCTTTGAAAGCGGGGCAACCAAAGAATACTATCAATCTTCTACTGTCACAGACGCAGCTGAGCAGCAAAGGAGAACAATGAAAAGTAAAAAGGACAAGGGAGAAGATCAATCGTCTGACGCTGCTGACGAGAAAAGCGAGGAAAATGACGAGTGGCTTCCTGATGAAGTAGGGGAAGGTCCTACAGGTCATCCGCTGACCGACGAAAGCAGTCAATTTTCCGATCATCCTTCGCACGAGCAATATATAGATGATTACGAACGGGAAGTTAGTGACACCATTTTGGAACCGACTCAAAACGACCCCGCCAACCTAGCTCAATCCTTAGCAGAAACACTTCTCCAAGAAATTTTTGCGCAAAACATGAACATCCTTCAGGTGACCATAACTAAGGAAAGAGTGGAAAGAAATGGTTCAGTTACCGTTATTAATCAAGAAGAGAATATTTACTATCTCGAAAGCGTACTCACTTTGATCACAGATGGAGAGACACCAACATCGAGAGTTTTCTTCAGTCAGAGCCACGTTGGACAAACGAATATTACGAAAAAGAATGCGACACGATGCGAATATTCCAACCGTGGTGCATTTTATTACGACCCAATGCACTTGCTTCAGTATCCGGTTCACGTACACACTTCCAACGAAAGCAAGTTTGAGAATTTCGGGCAATATCGTAAGCTCAATGCGCTATATTTTAACTGTCCTCTGTTCGAAAAGTGCTGCGAGCTCGACTGCTGTTCGCTGACGGACAAAGAAATAATTGCCAAAATGTTCCGCCTGTCTGCAGATTTTGACGAGAAAACAAGTAAATACATTGTTCCGGATCATGCCATGGTAAAATACAAGGGTGCGAAATTTAAATTATTACCCAGCGTCGAGTACAGCATCGTTAGTTACAAAATTTTGGATGCTTCAACAATTAGGACGCAATGTGAACATAAATTGTCAGACCTGGATGGTGGTCTATTTAATAGTGTCATGGTGGATAATGGAGACGTAATCGATTCACTTTTCGAGATATTTGCAGCGCAGGTATGTCGTATTCTGATAATTTCGCCCAAAAGCGAACCAGGACACGCATGTACGCATCGGGATTGAACTTTTCAATGATTCAAACGCTGCGCTTTACAAAACTGCAGCAGGTCGCGGGTGCTACTCTATCTAAACAAGGCCTTCTGACGAGGTTATAGCCGGAATTTTCTGTATCTTTTCGTGTTCCTGGTATGAGTACGAGTGATGACGATGTGCTGTCGTATATTTCTCAAGATGCCATTCATTACCACAGCAGGCAATCCTTATTCAGCCTTTAAAATATGAAATGTAAGAAATGGCCAAAAATTCCGTTCTATCCGATAATGATTATAGATGCTTACTGATATGAAAAGCAACTTTTGACGAGGAGTGAAATGTTCATAATATTGATTTGCAGGTCTCTTGCACTATCAATGGAACTTGCTGTGGCATACTTTGCTGTAAAACATTTCCGCCTTTCATTCAGTTTAAGCCAACCACCGAAGCCCAACCGACTGTTACAGTAAAAGAAGCGACGAAATCGGTATGGCTGGCGGCGGCGTCTCTATTTGGTTTGATGGGGGGCATTCTTGGAGTATCGGCCGTCGCAATCGCTTGCATACTCGTATCAAAAAAATTAGTGAAAAGCGCTCGCTCACATGGGAAGCACAAAAGTGACAGTTGGTCTTCTTATACAATGTAGTGAATGATTTGTATAAGTGAATTCCGAGTTGTCAGTGCCATGCTTGTGGCTCTGATCATCCATCCATTACATCTCAACTTTGTATTCTCGCTTGACTAAAAGGAAGGCAATCGGACAAGCGAGTGACACAGACACGGGCGATGAACAACTTTGATCCGCTTGAAAGAACGGAATGAAACAATTTTGCCACGGCGGTGCGAAAATATTTGTTTACACTGCATTAAATTGGGTTTCGACGTCTGTGAAGGGGCATGCACCTCTTCCCGCACAGCGGCCATTCAGAGATCAATGGGTTCAGTACCACGATTTACTGTCTATTTCGACTATCCATTGAGTGGATTAGTGTTTGTTTGCGTCTCGCATCCTATACAAATGGTCGAATAGAAGATGCAAATACATGCGTATCGCATTGACTTTAAGAAACAGTAATTACTTTGTTTCTCTGTTATTTCATTGTGCAAGATGTAATGTTAGGGCAACTGTTGCTTCTTGTTGTTCTTATTGTTGTACATTATTGTTGCAAAATATTTACTGCAAATAAAAAGCCTTCTTTGAGCTTACGTCGACCGCATAGCGTGACTTGATACGAAATCTTTCGCTTACTTACACAGTAAATAAGAACTGCATATTCATTTTCTCTATTTAGAGGACTCAGTTATCCAATTAGATTGGAAACTTATTTGAATTGCACGCATTCACATTTGCAGAACAAAAGAAACAATAACCTACTTAAAACTACAAGAGAGCTGATAAGTTGGTTATTTCATTCCTCTTTCTTCTCTTCCTCTAACTTTTCCTCCTCTTCCTTCTCTTCTTCCAGCTTCTCCTCCTCTAATTTCTCCTCCTCTTCCTTCTTCTCCTTCTCCTCTTTCTCCTTCTCCTCTTTGTTCGCTTTCTCTACTTCAGTTTCAAAGTCGAGCGCCTTCTCGCGGATGAAACTGCGCATATCGATCAGCTCGTGGTCGTCGATAAAGCCGTCCTCATTCTTGTCGTACTTGGTGAACGCCTCCTTAATCAGCTCGACTGTCGTGCTTTTATAAGGAAAATGAATCTCTTGCGCCTCTTGAAGATTCAGCTTGCCATCCTTGTCTGTGTCAGAGTCCTAAAGAGAGTAATAGTTGAAAGTTGGCACTTACGACGATTTCGCGGGCGAGAAAACTGAGTTCACGGTAATTTTTTTGGGATGAGCGAAGCAATGTACAATAAAACCTTTGAAGATAATCTGAGGGATGTTTTAGAACAGTTCAATAGATCTTTTGATGAAACTATTAATCTTGTAAGATGATGATTTTGATGAAATTAGGATTAAAAGGGCAGCACATCCGCGAGAAAGTTAAAAGTTAACGTTCTGAAAGCGAATACAAGCTAACCGTGAGCATTTTCTGAGCGAGATCGAGCGCCATCTCGCGGATAAGTTTGCGGTATTCGAGGAACTCTTCTTCGGTCAGCTCGCCGTCGTGGTCTTTGTCGGCCTTGGCGAAGAAATCACCGATCAAGTCGCTTTTGATCCCGTGGCGCTGGAATGCGCACTCCTCGGCTTCCTTCAAGCTGACGAGTCCGTTGCCATCCTTGTCCAACTTTGGGCTAATTATTGGCTCCTCAGTGATGGCTGGGTCTAGTGTTGTTGATGCCACTGTAAAGGAATTTATGCTATTTTAGAATTATTTTACACTACTCAGCAGATCTGTAAATTACAGCGTCTTCTATTGTAGTTCGTCACCCTTGTATCGACTTTGTCACTTTTGCAGTAAATTTTATCAGCCTTGCGCCTAAACTTAATGTAAGGATGGCGAAACTGAATGTAAAAGTGATAAATAGATATGTAAGATTGACTTTTTTAAATTTTATCCATGCACTGCTAATTGGCATAATTTATCAGATTAACTGTTGTCAATAGCTTCTTCCCTCTCTTTCCTTCATCATCATTATTATCGAACGCTACCCTCAGCACTAAATTTTTTAGCCATCATCTGGCATATGGCAGAGGCTAATAAATGCACAGGCAACGTTCGATAACTGAATCCCGACGCAAACCTTCTTCCGCTTGTCGACGGATGATCCTGCCGGGTCTGGCAAAAGCGCAAGCGACCAAAGCTGCAGCGAGGAGAAGCCTCATGTTTGCAAACTGAACTATCACCGAAGGAGACGAGCAAGGGTTTAAAACATAAACTTCGGTCAAAGTAATCTATTGATCTTTGCATAACTCCCTCTTTTATAGCACATCGAAAGGCGCTGGAGGCGGATACTTCTGGAAGAAACTAGAGCACCTGAGCTGTGTCATTGATTTTAGATAGGGCGTCAAATCTACGCAGGCCCAACTTGTCACAGATCTCGAAATTCTCTCCGCCGAAGTGACGGACGAGAGTGTCACGCAGATTGATCATTGGTCAGTAACCGGCTCGGCGACGCGTGACAACCGGAGCTGAGGTCGGACACGCTCGGTTACAACTGGCCCTTGTCCATTGTACACGAAAGGTCAATGAAGGATTTCATCAACAAGAAATGAATGTCGGTAATTTTTTTCACATTTTTCATCGCAGATTATTATTTTTTCGTTCAACCCCGACAGGTGGCAGTGGGTGAGGAACCATTTGCTGCGTATTTACTCGAATTGTATATTTAAGAATAAGAAAGCAAACTGCGGCGCATGTTTGCTCGTCTTTAGTACAGTGAAGAAAAGGAGGCGATCGAGTCCATGACGCATGTGGATTGCTTCAGAGGTGAGCGAACGTCGGTGGCGAAGGGAGAAATGTCATTCCCAAATGGGTACCAGAATTGTACAAACTCTGTCAGAATGAATATTTTTGTCCCGTGATTGGTCACATTTATTTTAAAAAGACTGTCGAATGCACAAGAAAATCACGTGTTCTCTCTTGTGTATGATATATGAAACAAAAATTATGCCGTATCCTCCCCCACTGTCCACCTTTGGACTGGCTCGAGAATCGCCACATTACACACAGGTCATCACAATTTTATCACCATTCACATCAGATCATCGGGCCAAGTTATGCGAAAACATGATAAAACTTGTGAACTTACTGACTGGCAAATCTGGCAGATCTTAAAAGTACATTGGTACTACTTAAACGTTCTACAATAATAACAAACACAATTGCAAAAAGAAAGGCTTAAAGTGTCAGTACACACTTTAGAAATTTTTTAAGCGATTTCGTTTTAACGATAATAGCTTATAATGATCAAAATCCGTCTTCCCCCTTTTACCGATATGAACGTTTTCAGCTGTATGACTCTGGAAGATAGTTGTACCAACCAACCTCCGTTTTTCTTGCAAAAAGAACATCAAGAAAATAGAGAATATTTCATCAACGGGCAGTTGATATCGGCTGAGTGGTCTAGTGGTATGATTCTCGCTTAGGGTATGATCTAAACTGCGAGAGGTCCCGGGTTCAATCCCCGGCTCAGCCCCACTTTTGTTTACTTGCATTTTTCAATTAACGCTTGTTTTATTTTAAATTTTTTAGCGTTCATTCAATTATCGGCTTGAAGGAAATGCACGGTATTTAAAATATCGTCGTTTTTACAAGCTAAATAAACATTGAGATACGGACGATGTGAACTGGCTGCAGTGTCCGTAGGCTAACGGCTGAGTGGTCTAGTGGTATGATTCTCGCTTAGGGATTGATCTAAGATGCGAGAGGTCCCGGGTTCAATCCCCGGCTCAGCCCCACATTTTGTTTTCCTGCTCTTTCAGCGAATCACTGAAATTCAAACTTGTATAAGCGTACTTTTTTGCTGGATTCGTAACGAAACGTAAGAAAACTTTGGTCTCTGAACGATCATGCTATCGCGCGAGACTCTTTTAGTAGTCCTTTGCTGATTATTCCGATTAAATTTGAGTAGTTGGTTTTTTATGTAGCAAATCATATGAAACGAACATATTTTAATGGAGACATTACAATATCACACCCTCTGAAAAAACATAATTTCGTCCACATTTATACACATTTATTCACATATGATCACTCATTCTTCGTTACGCTGGCAAAATCGTTAGCGCAAGAATTTTTTATCAACTCCATAAAATGATTTCCCTTAATTGTGCGTTGGTGTTCATTGCTGATGTCCGTGCCCAACTCGTAATCCATAGCTTCCCAGTCAGGATCCCGAAAAGCGTAAAAGCATCCAACCAAATTCAATCTTTTACATGAATCCACAACCGCCTGCAAAGCTGTACTTTAGACACAAGCAGTGAGAAAATTTTGACATAGTTCAGAATAAGTTATGGAGATTACTTCAATATAGAGAAACGTCAGTGCGCGCAACGGAATTTAACTAACCAAGCACGCTTCGAAAATCGAAGCCGAACAGTTCAATCGTTTAAGACGAAAGAGGAACAGTTTTAAAAAATTTAAAAGTCAACATGGAATAGAATGAAATATTTGGCCTTTTGCATGTGATATAATCGCAAGCTACATTTATTTTTTAATTTATTTGTTTTTAAAGGAAACCACATCAAAGCTATTTAAAATTCCCATCTTTACCTCAAGGTATTGATCCGCACCGACAGTATCTCGGCAAATGCCAAACTCGCCCACAAACACCGGGACCTCTGTCTCTTTTATCCAACTCCGTATCAGGTCGAAGCGCTTCGCAATATAATCATGCGACCAATCGATCGTTTCGCTCATCGGTCCACATTGGTCGTAGATTGGCACCGGGCCAGGGAAGGCAAAGCGATTTTTGTTCTGATAACGCCATGTGAGCAGCTGTGGCTCATAGTAGTGAATGGATACGATTAGATTCGCTTCAATTTGTTTCAGTTTCGCGATCGGCAGATGGTCGAGTGTGGAGATGCTGGCCCAAAATGGCGTTTCGATGATTACTGGCGTCACCAGATCGGACGATCGAACGCCTTCAATCAGGGTACGATACATTTCAAATAATTCCTCTTGATCGTCTGGTTCCAGCGGTTTCATTTCGTACCTAAAATTAAATGAAAGATTTCGCTTCATGTTTCAGTTCAGCGTACACATGAATAAATGTTATCTCTGTGGAAAAGGATGGACTGATCAAACGGGTCCTATGGGGTGAGCGCGAAATCAAAAATGAAATGAGTTGTATCTGAATTTCCCTACTCAATCTCATCATCATTCCGAATATTTTACTAGTTAAAATTATTTTGTACCAATGCTGATCATTATTTTCGTCAGTGAATGGCTCATTAATTAGGTCGTAGCCAATGACGTTTTTGAATTTGGCGCAACAATCGGCTAATCGCCGCCAATTTTCTGCCGTAGCAAGGCGCCGGTCGAGGACGATCACAACGTCGATGCCATTCCGCGCCAGTCTTTCCATCAGTGAGCTAGTTTGTCCCATTTGCTGCTTGTAGTCAGCATTGAGCTCTGAGAATTCGAAACTCTGATCGCGGCCAACGCCGACTGCGCCGACTCGAACGAAGCCGACCCCCAGTTCCTTCAGCACTACAATGTCAGAGTCAGTGATCTCGCTGTTGACATTCATTCCCAAGCGGTACTTGTCCCAAGCTCTTTTTTTGTGCGCTGCCAGTGCAGCATCGTAATATGGTTGTGGTCGGTCAAACTGAGGCCAGCCGTGGCACATGTGCTCGATATATACTCGTGTACGCGCGTTGCTCACTTCCGGTCGTGTATGCAACGCCAATCCGATCTCATCCGAGTCAGGCATTCGTTCCAGGACCTTCTCTGCTATTTTCAACTTGCGCAGTCGGCGTTCGAATTGCGCGCTTAACACGTAGCTCATCCAATAGTCATCGACCAGCTTGAAGTCGTCATGCGGCAGGGGTATCGACGCAATTTCGTGCAGCGCCAGCTTGGGGATGAGGCAAACGTCGGCGTGGACGTAGTGAATCAGGCGCTCTTCCGCTTGATCGTCGACGAAACGGACGTGATCATAATTTATCCATATTTGATGAGGATCGATGTCGTTCACTTTGTGGGGCAAAAAGTACTGGCCACGAATACAGAGGACGTCCGTAGGGTGGCGGTGGTGGGCATCGATGAAGAATTGAATAAAGTCGCATCCTGGCACGACGTCGTCATCACAGATCAACAATCGCTCTGAACGCATCAGCTGAGGCATGGCGAAACGAACTGCGCAGTAGTGATTTTCACTCGACTGAATTAGCTCCAACTGTTTCTGCGGACAATTTTTGGTCATAAATTCGTCGCAGATGTCTGCTACTGTCTTCTGACGGTTACGGTTGTTGTTCCAGACGATAATTTCATAGTTACCTTGATAGGTTTGCTTATTCCAGAGGCTGTCAAGGATATTGCGCAAGTGATGCGTGCGCTTGTAGCTGCAAATTGCAATAGTGACGGTGAATTGTCTGGCGTCGGACTTGTATGGAGCCAATGATGCGAGTACTGTGCTTTTTTCAATTGAGTCAATAAAGTGGTCAGCCGTCAAGCTCGTTTTGTCCATTGAGCGTAAATATGTGGCTGCCTGTGCTATTCTATCTGGCGTTAATATATGTCGAAAATCCAACGCTCCTTGTTCGTAGAACAACGGGTAGTCTTCGCCGAGGTATTCTTCAACTGAAGCTACGCGCGGCGCAATTATTGGCGTATTTCTGGCGATGCATTCGAGTACGGTTGTGTTGGCGGCGCCGCCTTGTTTTAGAGAGAGAAAAACTACCGATTCAGACAGAATTCGCTCGTATTCGTCGTCAGTGGCGCGCTCTGCCCTGATGACATCATCGGGGATGGTAATTAGCTGCGCTCGCCAGTCGCCGAGAAGCAGCACTTTGCGGGCGCCATCCGGTAGCTGTGCTTGGAAAAAGTGCTGGAAATCGCGGTCGAAGCTGCCGATAAAGTATACATCGACGCTGCCGGTAGATTTCCATATTTCGGCGGCCGTCGACTGAGCCGCAGTCAGGGATCTCTCGATTGCCGTAAACGGATACTTCACGGATACGATAGGCATGCCATATTTATCCTGAAACTCGAGAGCGTATACATATAAAGCAGGTATTGCGTGATGCAAAAAAGAACTTTGGGCACATTCCACCAAAATTAGCGTTTTCAATCTCTGCTTTTCAATAGGTATACAATAGCGATACCTGCAAGTTTGCCTTCAAGAATTGCGCTTGCTCAGTTGTGAGTGTAATTAGCCCGCGGCATTGTCGCAACCAAGGTTGATAGCGCTGTTGAGTGCACAGTTTGCGCAAGTCGGGCACATAGAAGTGCTGGTTCGAGTCGATCACGCCGTGGATAATGCCAATCCATGGTTGTACAGGAGTCGCTTGCGAGTCGCACATAAACTGTTCCACGGCCGGAATGAACAGCACCTAAATTAGTATTATCGTAATTTAGGAAGGCATTTTAACTTGAGAATCGCTCAGCAACCGACGGTCACTAATGAATTTTTTGTGATATAACTGCAGAAAACCCGTTTAGCAACTTAAGCAACCTCACTTTCTTAATTATTTTAGCAGCATTAGTAGTAAATCAACCAGTTATGGTACGATTGTTTGAAAAGTAACCGATCAGACCGCAAACCATGTTTAAGATTTACGCGTTAACAGCAGTTTTGGATCGCTTCTTTACCTCGGCGTTGTCATTGCCCAGCTTGTTTCTCAAGGCGTCAATCGACGAAGTGAACGCGTTCTTATGATGATGTTCCCAGTCGGGGTTTTCCTCGAAGCGCAAT
>NIUQ01003529.1:0-17015 GCA_002796945.1 Plectus sambesii
AGTGTTGTCTCGGCAAAGTACTCGGTAAATTCATTGAAATAAGATTTGATAAAAGATTTTTACTTAAATCTCATAACAAAATTATGACGAGCTTCTGTATTTACATGAATCCATTTTCGAAAAGCTTTTACTTTATCAAATTCTTTGGGAAAGATTTAACCGATTTCTTTTTGCAGTCGACACTCCGGTTAAATCTTTTCCGAAAAGTAGAGCGAGAAAAATTTCTGAACACGACCACGCCATAGTAACGAAGCACAAAACAATTTTGTGACGAGTGTCAAGCAAAAATGTCTCATCAAATCTAACTTTACCGAGTTTACCAAGTCCAGTCCCGAGACAAGTCTCTTTTCAGCGACAACTGTCTCTGACTTTTGTATTAGCGTGGCAAATGGAAGAGATGACGACCACACGAGACGGCGCCGAACTGCGTAGAACGTTCGTTAGCAGCTTCGTCAAGTAGAAATGCCCGAGGTGATTGGTTGCAAAGGTGTTCTCATAGCCATCCCTCGATTTAGTCGGTTGCGGGCCGTAAACTCCTGCGTTCAAGATCAGTACATGCAATTGTCTGAAGATGATTTTATGAATTTTAATCGGAATTATTACAAAGCAAATTTCCACTTGTAACGCATCAAGAATGCGATTGCGGCATCTCTAACGCTGGCCAGAGAGCTCAGGTCACACTGAAGTAGCTCGACATGCGCCTCAGGCTAAGAAAACAAAACTTCACGATTAAACACAGTACAGTATTCTGGACGGCATTGCGCGGCACATTAGGAAGAATACCCAACGAGTACCGTAATACGAAACATGCAAATCGATCAAGTATATCTCATGTTAAGGTATCCATGGTATACTGCACGTGACATTTTGTGCAAGCCGATGCAGCGCAACCTACATAAGCATCGCAGATCCTTTCTTTCACTTTCTGGGCTGCAGACATGTTCCGATTCGCCATGACCACTCTTGCGCCGCGCATGGCCAGCGCTCTAGCTGTCTCTGCTCCTGCGAGAAAAAGTCATAAAAAAGCAGTCCTAGTTTCATTAATCTTCATCCAACCTAAGCCTGATGTAGTTCCAGTGATGAGAACAGTCTTTCCAGTCAAATCGATTCCTTTCAAAACGTCGTCGTCGCTAGAGTTGGCATGAAAGCGACGGATACAAGGCGTAGTCATTTTCCCATCCATTGACTACAGTAAGAACAAGGCCAATGCAAACACCAATGCTCGATTAATGTGAAAAAATTATATTGTTATTCGAACAGATGGGATCAGCTGACAGCGCACGGAGACAACAGTCGTTTCTGCCCGACAACTTTCCACGTTAAGAGTCGCTGGGAAATTGGCACAACTCATCAATTGCGCCTTCGCCGTCGCCGATAAATCAAACACGCTGGGGCGGATGTCATCAGCAAACCACGTCGCTCAGTAAACAACAATCGACCGGCATGAAAGCCCCATCATAGTGTGCGAGTCGATTAAGTTCAGGTTTACGATGCAAAGTAACGATTGCGACCATTTATGAAAATAAATATTCATGGTGAATGAAACCAGCCGACGAGGAACAGTGACAGTTAGATGGTGCATCAGTGGGGTGAGAAACAGGCGAGTTTGCCAATGTCTAATCGTCATCATCATCATCCTCGGTGTAATCGGATGCGTCCAAATGTTCCGAATCGGATTTGTGTTCCTCGTCTTCGTCAGGAAAGTTCCACTGAGGATGCGAAGTGACCGTGCGCGCCTCCAATACATTCAACTGAAACAGTTCCAATGTCAAAGTCGGCCCATGTATTGCCGACCACCACTTTTCTCATGCTTAAGCTTAGGAGAAAGGGTTTCATTAGCTTAAGCCTAAGCACCAAAAAATGCGGTGAATCTGCGATATCACCATCTTTTTCATGTCTATGCTTAGGCCTTTGGCTGAGGCTCACCAAAACGCTTTCTTCTAAAGATTGGCATCAAAAAAGGTGGCGATAGAACGAAACCGGCAAAGTTCAATCGACACACGGACCTTTAATTCTTTGCTAATATCGCAGTCTAGGTAGGAATCTGATCTCACGGCGACGGTGAAAGTGTAGATGCCAGGCTTTTGGGGAGCGGCGAATTTTAATTCAACCTGAAAGAAAGAGGGACATGATGATGCGAATATAGGGCATACAATTGTTGCACTGGTCAAATAATTTGGCAAATTTCACGAACAACTGCCACATGTTCAGTTTGTACATTATATATTTTTGCCCTAATGCATACAAATTTGACCAGAATTATTTCGCCAGTGCAACTTTAAAGCTGAAATTTCTTCGTCGGTAACAACTCAATAAAGAGAACACCTCCATATCCACTAATACTACACTGCAACTGCGAACATATGGATCAACATTATTAAGTTAATACTGACTGTGATTGTTCGATTCGGATGCGATCGAATAAATTCGTAATATATTATGCTTATATTGGTAAAAAGTCAAATGTAAGAATAATTTATAGAATTATCGCTTGTATTCGATGTTCTCGTTCATGAGTATTCGCTATACGACAACGCCAGTAGCATTTCGCGCGCAAATCTTTTACCGCTGCAAGACCAAAACTTCAGTTTCTTACTGACGAAGAAATTTCAACGAAATTATGCCCTTAAAGCGACGCGAAGCGGAAACGGTACTTACAACTTCCTTGTTGACCAAAGTAGTGCACTGAACAGGGCCGGCAGCAAGACGCTTCGATTTCTTATCAACCATGTACACCCACCACCACTCGTATTTGTCCTCGGGGAAAAAGGGGCAGTGCACTGGGTGGGTAACCTTTGATTTCGTCTCGAGCACCAAATCCTTCTTGATCAGGTCGTCGTCGAAGACCATATCGTCATCTTCGTCCGCTTCTTCATCGTGCGGCATATCAAAATTTTGCTGCAACGGCATGATGGGATTAGGGCAGGGCTCGAAAAGTCCTTTTTTTGGGACCCTAAATCTTATTAATTTTGAGCGTCCTTTTTTTGATACTAAGGCCAAAATTTCTAAAAAAGGTCAAAATTTGAAAAAAAGGAGATTTTCGAAAAAACCCAAACAACTATTTTAAACTTTTAAACAGATATTTGGGTCTTTTGGAAAATATCTTTTTTCTGTGCCAAAATCTTTCTTTTTTTCAAAATTTTTCATTCCTAGCCCTGGATTAGGGGGAATTGAAATGATGGGTTGAAGGGAAGCGAATTCTCACCGGTCCCTCATCATCGCTGGCCGACGCCGAACCCTGCGAATCGTTCGATCGGTCGTCGTCCGACGCGTCGTCCTCGTCCTTATCGCGCTGTTGCGTCTTCTTCTCCTTCTTCTCCTCTCGACTCTCTTTGGGCGACTGAAGTGAAACAGATACTATATAAACGTCAACGCGAATGGGTCGACGTACGTCGGCGCTGGCGGCGGCATCGTCGCCGGTCGCCGAAGTGCCGGCTGCTCCGTCCTTTCCATTCGCCGGCGCCTTCTTCGCTGGCGGTTTGGGCTTGGGCTTGTTCTTGTTGGGTTTGCCGCCCTTCTTCTTCTTCTGCTGCTTCTCCCAAGGTTTGCGCTTGCTCTGAGTCTGGGCATTGGGATCGTCGTCCTGCTCATCGGCGTTGTCGTCCTTGTCCTCGTCGTCGTCGCCCTGGTCGTCATTGGCGTCGACCGCCGAGTCCTCTTCCAAGGACGGCAGAGGCGAGTCGAGCAGGGAAGTTCTAGTCAGAGTCACTTTGAGGGTCACCAAAGATCCAGCCGTGATTTCGTGCTTGTCATCTTCGCCTTGCACTGAAAGCGCAACGCGTCAAACGCACCGCCGCGACCGACAAATACGCTACCCTCGACTTGAAATTCCATAGAAATGCGCGGCATCATATTCAGCACTTGCAACACGTCCTTGTACTCATCGTCATTCAATCCGCGCAACAGCATTCTGCGTTCGCTGTTTTCGACAGCCGCCAGGCCGGAGCAAGTTCTAATCTGACGCTAAAAAATGATGATGTAAGTAGCTTTCAATGGAGGGAAGTAGGCGGTAAAAAAGCGCCACACCTTCTTGTTGACCAAGTGTCGCAACATATCTTCTGACACATGGGGCAACTGCAAGAGCGGACTGCGGCTGTCCCACAGCGCTTGGATAAGCATAGGCATGATTCGCATGGTGCTCTCTACGGTCTCCATCGTCGGCATGCGAGACACTGAAAGAGAAACTATAAACTACAAACCGCCAGCTTCATCGCCCATCAAACGCACATCGACCGCTCAGCGCGTACATCACCAGCTGTGACACAACCTGAATCATTTCCTGCACCAGAATTGGACATTTCCGAATGACGTATGCGCGATCTGCAAGCAATTGAGTCGTCGCACAATGCAATAATTGCTATTCATATTTTTTCCATTTTTTATCGGACACTTAACTAACAAACAAATTCAACAATGCTAATAGAGTCGAATGTTTTCGATCAAATAACAAGAAATCTCGCCATGCACCGTAGTTGGCATAGATAAGCTCGCTATTTGGTGTTTGAACACCGCATTTTTCACCAAGAACAATCGTCATTTCTTGGTTTCTACGTGCATAACTTGCTAGAGAGAAGCGCTATAGACTTTCGAAGCAGTTCGCCTTATTCACTCTAAGATTTATTTTTATCGATCAATAAATTCCGACTATAATTTGATTTGAAAACTGTCCAGCATTATCTGGCGTGTCTACCGACTAGATTTTTAAAGTGTCCCATGTTGATAAGAAAGTGTTGAAAGGAAAGTGGAATAAATTCGAACGCACCATTCTTTAGAGTATCAACGTCGATAGGAATGCGAGAGAGGTGGGCATGAATAAGGGCACGCGCTTTGATACTGTAAGGGAGACTCATGGGACGTTCCTTGCTCTTCTCGTTCAGATGGGGCAGCTCCTTGATTAGGAGCGGAATGTCTCGGTCGTCCGACTCCCGCTCCACGATCTCTTTGTTGTACTGCTTCCAGAACTCAAATGAACTGCCCAAAATCATCAGGACGCCTAAATCGCATACAATGTAAGCGGTCAATCGATTAATAGACAAAAATCAAATATACAGGCTATGGTCTTTAGCGATATTTCATTATTGCGATAATCTACTGTTAAACATTACGGCCTTGTGCATATTTAACCAAGCTTATTATGAAAATTCGCTCTTCGTAATATTTCGATTCCAAGGGATTTGAACAATGCGGTTTCACTTCCGCGCCTCGCGCTAAAGCATATTATATTCGCCGGCTCGACAACGGTGTGGAAAATAGTAATTAGAGACGATCGTGGGCTAAGTAGTTTCGTGGTTCAAAAGAAGATCAGAAGCGTAATTTCGAAGGCGTGAGTTCGCGTCCCACCCCGACTTCTTTGCCCCCTTTCCTCTTCACCCAATACACAATTACATTAACAGAGAGCGTATTGCAAAGCGCCATACGGCTGTCAATCAATTCAATCACTTACGCTTAACAACCATATGGGGAGTTTTGTGGAACATATAGCCGAATAATTGCGTAGTATCCATCAAGACCTGATCGACGCTATACTTGATCGAATTGTACCACCAAATTCCCTAAAGAATTCAGAATGGAATGCGCCATCGAACGCAGGAGGCAGTAAATTTACCACTCCGACAGGTAGAAGAACCATGAAGACGAAGCCATATGCAGCCAATACCCAAACGCCATATTCTTTGCTTACCAACCACTTTGGCAGCGCAATGCCGAACGTAGTCGCTAAAGTATTTAGCACGAAATTAGTTTACTATAATTTTCAAGTTTTTTCATGGTATCTTCAAATACCTACATTTCAACTAGATTGGCTGCAATATGATAGAGTATAGTGGGAGAAGTGGACACTATCACTTTCTTCAACTCAACAATGTCTCATGAATGCGCACTTTCTTTTGCAGTGGAGGGGGGGGGGTGGGTAATGAATGGTGGCAAACTTATGCAGCCAAAACCCGATAAGTACACATCGACCGGGCACGAAAATTTTGTGCACTTATCCGATCATGGTTCAATATAAAAGTTGCACACGGGGCTTGCAATAAATGTACACTTATCCGGGTTTTGACTGTACACGTCCCCTTACTGATACAGCTGAGAATTTCCCACGGCAGAGGCATAAGAACAGCGCAAAATATGAGAGCGACCGAGAAGCAACAAAGAGAACTGCTGACCAGTAGGTCCGTCAGGATTGCCGTGCTCCTCCCAGTTCTTCCTGATTTCGTCGTCCGTGAGCGCCTGGTGCGCTTTGGCGATCCGATCGAACTGTACTGGATCGCCGCCTCTGTCAGGATGTACTGTTTTCGTCAACTCGCGATAACGTTTCTTCACTTCTTCCTTGCTCGCTCCCTATAAGTCTTTGTCGTCAATGACCACGCCCAGCGATTACTACGCTTCTCACTCTGTCTAGTCCCAAAATAGCGTATGGGTCGTACTCTTGGTGGTCGACTTCAATTTGAGTCACTTTGTAGGCGAGAAACGCGAAACCTATCCATAAAATAATTAGCGTCGCTTTAATTGCCAAACTCTTTCTGTTCTGCCATGGCTGTTCCGCTTCTTTGCGCACTGACTTCTCCTCGCAACCTTCGCATCGACATCGCGGCTTCGTATCCTTGTCCTCTGAAAGCGGTCAAGTAGACAAGGGCCTAACACCAGTACGGACTTGGGGAGCGAGTACCTCCCCACGTGACCAAATCGCTCACAGAGCAGCCTCGTAGCAGTTTGGTCTTGACACGATCATTGCTTGATCAGCATGAAATGTTAAACAACAACGTGCTGCTACGTGACGCCCCGTCACATGATTTGATCACGTGGGGGCACCTTGTCCAAACACCACCAGTACGTTTATATTAACCATCGCCAATGCAAAAGAGCACATAGGAGCACCTAAGCAACGAGTAGCTGCGCACGTCGTTAATTTTCTATTTTTTTGCATGAAATGGTAAATTTGCCCTACTGGTGTTAGCCAGTTTTGGCAAGTAGAACAAAGTTTAATTAAGCGACGTCAAGTGAAGCAGCAATCTCAGCTAGCAAACGTACCGACGCCCTTCTTCTTATTCGGCCAGAAATAAAATGTGGCAGGAAGCAGCAGTAGGGCGTAGAAGGATACGACGAAATAGTAGAAAGTGTTTCCTACTTCGTCGTACTGGAACTGTGCCCTAGCCATCGCTACCTCGACGCGTCCGGCTAAACAACGTCGATTCGATTACCTGAAAATAACTACGTAGATTGTATAGTAGGCAATTTCTCGCAATTATAGGCTAATTGAACAGTCTATCGTCGCTACGATTAAAGGGCCGAACAGAGTCGACGTGCGAAGTCCCAAATTGTTAGTACAATAATCAAGCATAATTCAAAGGACGTTGAGTTATTCTTGATTATTGCACTGTAGATTTCGGACTTTGCATTTCGCACGTTGACTCTGTTCGGTCCTTAAGCTTCTACGACATATCTACTTCTCTAGTCGACGACATCGTTAAAAAACAAGATACGACTTGTGACGCCCGAAAAAAATACATAATTGGACACGTGGAGACGAATACGGACCGCACTTTTGGGCGGGAACTCCGACGAAGATTTTCGTGGTGAAAACCAGTGAAATTAATTCATTTACTGGCACATGTTTGTGCAGTGATGACGAGCACATTTTAATAAAAATGTCGACGCCGATAAAAAATTGATCACAAAACTCACCTCTTTAATATGATGGTTCGAAGCACGCATATTGCTGAACAACATATCGCAATGCACTATCAGCATGTACAAGGAAAGAGAAAGCGACGCATAGCATTATATTCAATATCGTAATCTCATTGATATATTTCTATTGTACGCAACATAGCAACCGTAACTTTTTTGAATATATTTCTCATCATTGCCTCCCGCGCATTAGCAATCAGCTCGTCATTGCTTCTTACACATTATCACGCATTCACTTCGATTTGATACAAAAATGTCCTCTTCGACAACGGCTACTTTTATTCCGAGCAGTGAGGGATCGTTGGAAGGAAAGTGCTCTATTAGTTACATCGTCTACAACACGCGACAGTCGTTCAACCAACATCGTCGCACAAAGCACCCTACTGAGACCGCCGAAATCAAAAAAGGACTGCTTTACCCAGGGCAGAAGTGCGACAGCGAGTGCGCCAACTACGAAGAGCTCATCGAACTCCGGAAAAGCGGGCACGGCATCGATTGCACCGTAGAGACTCGAAATTTGATGGTCTTCTGCAGTGCAACGATTGGATAGCGAGCTTAGAGCTGGAGACCAACTGTTCTTTCGTCAACGGAGGTGGAGGCGTCAAACAAGGCAAGGATTCGACCCGTTTATACAAGCAATGCAGTCGGAGCGGACGATATACGAGCACTGCTGAGTCAAGCAAGAACACGAGAAAGAAGGGCACAAGGAAGATTCAGGCTCACTGTACAGCGTACATCCGCCTTAAAGTCGACAAGAACAGCGGTGTCGTGAGTGCGAAAATGCGACTAACGCACGTCGGCCACGAGATAAACGTCAAGTACATCGATCTGCCCAAGCTCCTGAAAAACGACATCTGCTCGACTGCTGAACGAAGGACACGATAAAAAGACGATCGTCAGTAAACTGCACGCGGCGAATAGCGACCCGACCAAAGACAGAGGCTCTTTTCTCACCAAAAAGCACGTCGACTACTATCGAAAGAAACTTGGCTATGCCTCCGGTAAGTAATAATTACTCTGAATTGTGGCATTAATACGAAACGCGAATAATAATAAATGTGCTCTTTTTAAATCTAACTAGATTTAGCCAAATATACCGTAAATATATATATATACCGTAAATCTTCGAATAGAAACCGTGGGCGATTATTATTTTAACCTAGGCTTAAGGGGGCTTTTATTTGAGGGTTTACGGTATCTATGTATATCTAAAGAATGTGAATAATATGCGAATATGTCAGTTATACATATATTTATCATCAGTTTTCTTATAGATTTTCATTTAATCGCGAGCGTTATAGCCGCGTTTATATTATATAGAGAGAATGCTTTAATAACGCTTTAACTCTAACCTGTATATTTCCCTTTGACGTCTCCAGCTCTTTTGAATTATTGCTTCTTTTAGTTCGACCAGATCTAGACGATCACGTCGCGGTTGATCTCATCGTGAAGCAGTACGAAAATGACGATAATTCGCCAGTCTTCTTTTACAAGCCGATCGTCGCGTCAGATGACAAGTTCGCCCTCGGTCTGCAAACGACTGGACAACGGCGGCTACTCGATGAGCTCGGCTCGAACGTCATCTCGATCGACACTACGCACAAGACGACGCGCTACAAATACCTCTTATGCACGCTGATGGTGCTGGATGAAGTTGGAGGAGGGCAGCCGGCAGCGGAGTTCTTCATCTAGATGGAGAGCGAGAACGATCTCATTCCGCTCTTTCAAGCCCTTAAAGTGCGCCATCTCAGCCTGGACCCATCCTACTTCATGTCCAACTGCGCGTCTTCGTTCTGGAACGCGTGGCAGAAGGTCTTCAGCGGCCCTGAAACACGTACAAAGCGCATTACGTGTGACTGGCACATCTGGAGAGCGTGGAATGGACAGATGCAGAATGGCACGAACAAGATCGGCACAGCAAAGCTCCGACGCGTCGTCCGAAAGTGCTTAGCCGCGTTAATGTATGAGGACGACGAAGCGGAGTTCAAGCGCAAATACGAAAACATCGTGAACAACCTGTGGATAACGGGGGAGGAAAACGTGAAGAAATTCCGTGAGTACTTCCTCCGTTATTATCCAGCAAGTACGGCCCACGATTGGGCGCGTTTCGGCCGGCCGTCTTCCGACATCGCGACAAACATGCACTTGGAGGCATTCCACCGAGTGCTGAAGCAGCGGTTTCTTAACCGTAACTACCGGAATCGACTCGACGTTCTCCTTACCCTGTTCATCGACGAGGTCCCTCTTTACTACGAGCGCCGCCGTTGCCGCGTCACAGTAATTGAGGAGATCGTCACGTCGCGCCAGCAGCTAGCAAATCGCGACCATGACGCTGCGCTGTACTACATCCTCAATCCGACGCAGATTCGAATCGTCGACGAAGACCATTGGCAGGTGGAGTCGCGGAGGACGGACGTTGAAAAGGAGCCGTACGATATCCGGAAGCTGCAAAAAAAGTGCCCATCGGATTGCCAGGTACGTTCATTTACTTATAATTTTGGGTCGATTGGTGTAGTGGTTTAAACGATCACTCATCAGTCTTGAAGACGCGGGTTCAATTCTCGCTGAGGGCGGCCCCTCACCCAACCGAGGTGCTCATCCCTCTGTGGGTCGGGAAAATGGTAGCAGCTTTGCTGCGAAGGTTCCACACTGACAACATCCCGGTGACAGGCATGCGACGGCCGACCGGATATTCTACTGTCGCTATCCATGTGGCGAGTTCTCATACCCACCGCCAAAAAGCGGACACTGCGAAGAGCGTTACAAACGCTTAAGAAGAAGAAAGTCCATCTATATATTAAGCCAGCACCATCTGTCCATCTGTCCGTGGACACCCACGGTTCGGGTAGACCGGACCTTTTGCGGTCCCCGGTCGGACCATGGTCGGGTACCGTAAGGGTATCCCACCCCACACCCCCACTTTCGTCTGGGCCCATTATACAGTATTAACGCTACATGAAAATACGTGTCGAAATTCACATTTTCGCCGTTTTCCCCTCTTTACAGATACTTGCCAGCCCCAGTCGTACCAGGGTTGTAAACAGTAATGGTACCCCACTCCACCCACCCCACGTCCGGTCGGGTCCATCATCCGGTTTTAACGTTATACCCATAAAAGTGTCGTCGCAGCGCCCTCTCGCGGCGAACATTGGAAACTACCGAGAGCGCATTTCTTTTCTTTAGTCATCAGGTCATTCACGGATTATTGCTAACGTATCGCCTCTCAATCACATATCACCTTAATGTGTGGGGTAAGAACTCGAACGAAGAGCGCGGCGCTCTTTGCGAGAGTTCTTGCCCTCTACATTAAGAAACGTCTGTGTGTGTGCGTGTATGTGAACACCTTACGATTCGGGCTGGACTTATAGCGATCTCCGATCAGACCGTGATTGTATGTGCCAGGGGTACTGCACCCGACCCATACCACTTCCGTACCGCTTCTATTATATACACATTTAGAGCAAAAACATAGTATGCGAAATGGCTTAATATGGCATTCGAAGCAAATCTCTCTTTAGCTAAGTAAATGTCACATGAAAGATTTTAAGGGTTTCATTCAAAACAGTATCCCAAAAACCTTTAGCTTTGAAATTTTATAATAGAAAAACTTCTGATTCCTTGAAAACAATCTATGTTCGTAACCCGTCGCAAATGTGTTTCAATGTGATCGAGGGTAGATAAAAACCGCGCGTGCGAGCAGTGACAAAATGCGGCTTTGGACCGGCGCCATCAATCGATAGGTATTGTCACGAGCGATCGGAGAACATTCTAGATTAATCGAAAACTTTCCCTAGGTTATTGCAAAATAAATGATTGCGCGCAGTCCTTTTTTAAAATTCCCATCGAACTGCCTTCCGATAAATATAGTGTGCAAATTTGTTTGCATTTATAAATATAAAAGACCAGCGGCACTAGATTACAGGAACCCAAAATCAGCTTGCGAATTCCGTGCCGCTGAGCGGTACGGGTGACACAGTCAAGCAGGGGTTTCATGCGAAAACTCAAGCGGATAGCGCGGCGCGTTAGCGCAGCGCTCTCCGCTAGTTTAATTATAATTCGACAAGCCTTATCTGATTTAATGCGCTATTCCCGATTAATAAAGGAGAATATATTGTACTTTCAAATAAATAATCGTACATTTATAATAAAATAACTTATATCTTAATGAAACAAAATCGCCATAAATGAGGGATAATTTTGCTTCAAAAATTGCGATAATATTAACGTTCTGTTTCGTAAATAGCAGCAATTAATAATATGCCACAGTTATGTTGAACGCCCACTACTTTCAATAATTAAAAATCCTTTTAACACAAACTAATGCTTTTTTCAGATGCTGTGCCGCGTATGCGGAGTATGCCTGCACATGTTCACTTGCACGTGCGACAAGAACACGCACCAAAGGGGTCGAATCGCGTGTGCCCACATCCACGCGGTTCCCTACATGACGAGCGCACTGGCCGAAGAAGACCTTGAAGACGATGACTTGCACATCGAAGGACCGCCGGCTGCCACGACCGACGATAACGCTATGGATCTGACGATCAAGTTTGCTTCGTCTGAAACCGACGTCGACGTCCTGCCCTCTTCGTCGACGCAAGGGACCCTAAAAGAAGCGATCTCGGAGGCTCAGCACTTGAAAGATAAGCTGCAAACCTGGCTCCGTCGCCACGAAAATGCCGACGGGAGCGCCTCGGCGGAGTCGATGCTGAATTGCTTCAAGCAAATGAAAGATATCTTCATCGAAGCGACGGCGCAGAATGATTCTTCCGTTTGAGCCGGTGGATAAGAGCCGGCGACGCAAGATGTCTCGGCAACGTCGTCTTTCCAGCTTCCAGCAACGCAACAAGAAACGCGCTAAAGTCATGACGGAGGAGGAGATCGCCGAGCGCCGCGAGGAAAACGAGCGACTGGAGCGCTTTCTCGAGTTGTGCGACTACGCTGATTTCGTTTAGAATGTTTTAATACACCACTTACTCACTGTAAATTAACACCGTATTAACCCTGTTCTCGCTTTTTCATTTGAAAGACTAATCGAATTCGTGATTTCGATGCCTTTGTTTCTTTTCCAGTGTTTAGTATTTGTGTCTGTCTATCGATTCAAAGATTAATTCTCTTTTGTTGCCACATCTACCGTAGATGAATGTGATTCCGGCCACTTTGATAAGATTTAATAATTAAGCCACTAAAACTAAACGGAATCGAACGAAAAGTATATCACTGGTGTTACGGGGTGCGGTTCAGTGTAGGGGAACACACTCAAGCTAGGGGTTTACTCCTGGGGAGGTAACCATCAGGCAAAGCACAGTACAGCTAGGAGAGACAATAGGAGCGAGCGAGAGCAGACAAATGGAACAATGACAGTTGTGACCGCGCACAATACAATCGAGTGCATTATATGGGCGCTGTAGCCGAAAGTGACGTCATACGACTGTCGACTACAGCGCCACCCCGCGACAACTGGAAAGCCTGAATAATGAGCTTTCTATTGGTTACAAAATTTTTTAGGTTCATATTTTGAATGAAGAAATATTGCGACCGATTCGAGCATCCTCGAATTTCGCACCAATTTTTCCGCGGGGCGTAGTGATAAATTTCTTTTAACTACAACTTTTCAACAAATCATTTTCCATTAAAGCTTGATATATCATTGAAATCTACTTTTCACCAGCTATTATTCGGTAGAATGGACGATATTATTGGATGAACCTGAAATTTCTGAGAAGCTGTTAAAGAGCAAAGTGGCCGGAATGACATCCACCTTTCTGCCGTCAAACGGCGTGGGTGCGCGTCTTTCGCAGCGTATATCTTCGCGCATAGTCGTCGGTTTGACGTGAAATTTCGTTTATATACTCCTTAATACTCTAGTAATCACTTCCTATCGCTAATTTTTTACCAGAAACTTTAATTTTTATGTAATCCTGAATATTCCTTAAAAGTGACCGAAATGAGGTGCACCCACGGTACGATCTCTCCAGTCGCACACCCAAAAATCCCGCATCAGTGGATTACGGTAGTTAAGCGCTCCCGCCGGCGGCGATTCACGTTTGTACTAAAGTGTGGAATCTGGTCTAATACTCAGTCAACGGTGTTTTTTAATTTTTTAATATTCTCTTGATATGATTTAAAACCTACAAAGTGGTTCCCAAAGAACTTTTTACGCTCTATTTTATGGTATCCTGATGGTAATTTAATACTGTCTAGCTTTCGAGATCAACTGTCCCGCAGTTTTACTATGGAGACCGAGTTTTTTCATTTTTGCTTTTTCGATTCAATTCGAGTTCAAATCTAGCTAGTCCATTTCCATAGAATATTAAATTAGGAATCGAAAGCTATTTTTACTTTATATTGACGTTTACTTATTGCTGAGATCAACTGTCTATAGAAATTTCGCTTCCACGAACCGGCTGAGCTACCGTGCTGCCCAAAAGTGCGGTCCGTAATCGTCATCACGTTAATCGGACACGCCTCCCAAACTGCAACCGTATATCCCATGTCATGGCACCCCTGACTTACGCAATTCGCTGCGGGACGCGGATGTCAGCGTGCATAGTTTCGGCGAGCTGCCGTCGGCCGTCGCTGCGATCGTCCGTCGATCGACTGCGTGTTGAAATGGAGCCAAGATCGACGGTGGAGAAAACGCCGGCCGGCCGACGGGAACGATGCCGGGAGTGCCGACGCGCCGCTCGGAGATGACGGCAGCGGAATGCGACTGAGATAGACGCGTTGCTACCGTTTCGTCAGCAACGCCAACAATTGGGGAGTCGATGATTGCGCGCTGCTGCGCCAGGCTAATGACTGGCGCGAGGACTGCTCGCGCCGACTGACCGTTGCGGGCAAGAGGAAGAGCGGAGATGACGGAGAAGGTGTTGCTGAAGCTGCGGGTGGGGCACGAGTCTCAGCTGCTCGACTCACCTTTGAGCAAACAGGGCGCCCTCCATACTCATAGATGGACCGTTTTTGTGCGCTCCGCCGAAGGAGGCCCCCTCGACTCGCGTCTGCTCCAAAAGGCCGTCTTCGCCCTTCATCCAGACTTTCCCAACCCGAATCGCGGTTTGTGTACTTCTCTTTTTCTCACTCTACCTGTTCACGTCGTCTTCTTCTTGTGTTGCAGTGATCAAAAGTCCGCCTTTCGAAGTGACTGAAACGGGTTACGCTGGCTTCTCTATTCCCATCACTCTGACTTTTCATGGCACGATTCAACAATATAACATCACATACGACATGAACCTTACCATGGGTTCGTTATCATCTTTGATACTTTTGTGGCTACGAGCGGCGATATCATTGTGCTGAGCTCGATGAAAACCGCTCCAACAACCATAATTCACACAATTGCGTACTGCTAGTGTATAAAAGGGGAACCGCGATTACCCGCCACTGTGGGAAATAGTGGTAAGCTATGCATAACGAGGCTGCTTAACGGTTGCTCAGTTACAATCTGAAATGATTGCATTTGCAGCTTAAAGCGTTAAAATAAACATTTTCCCACAGATAGAGGCTGAACAGAACACAGTTCTCCTCGAAAACTGTTTTTATGCTGCAATGCTATTGTTACTCGTATGTAACGACAGGACTGCTATTTAATATTGCTGATTTCAGAAAAGAAGGGATCATACTACGTGCAGCAAATATTGGAATTTCGAGATCCAAAGCGCGCTCTCCGCGAGCAGCTGCTCCGATCAGGGGTAAATCTTAAGGGCGTAATAGAGTTGACGTGCGACGTCGCGACGTCCGAAATCTTAAGTGCAATTACCAAGAATTAATCAACGTCCGTTTCGTAATTCTTTGTAATTGCTCTATAGATTTCGGACGTTGCGACGTCGCACTTCAACTCTGTTTGGTCCTTTAAGCTCGAATCCGTTTCATGCATTCATTAATTTCCCCTCGTTCAGGGCTACACGCCGCCTTCGAGCGGCTCAAAACCGAAGCTGTCGAAGAAGCCGTCCAGTACTAAGCCTGAACCTGCGACGCCCGTTTTCGAGAAACTCTTTGGACCAATAGTGCAACCTGAGAAGAAGAAGGTATCACCCCTTTTATCCTTTTAGTGCGATAGCCCAAAAGTTTATGCGCAATCATCCCACGCCTCCTGCTCCTCATCCAAGCGGTTAGATAGTGATGTGAATGGTGCAAAAATCCCAATAGCAGCAGATTCTCCCGTAGACTTCTGGATGTCATGGCGCATCCCTGCAACCTTTACTCCACTCTTTCACAAGCGACAATTCACGGCGAAATAGGTTTCCCAAGGTGTTTGTTTGAGGAAAGCTTGCGCAACTGACCGCTTGCCGGAAAGCAAATTAATGAAATTCAATTCCCCACAATTAACACACTCGCAATATGTCAAGCTTTGAGTGTGAATTGTTTCGACAAAGTGGGACAAAATGGGACACAAAAGTTGCCCGAGATTCACCGCCTATGCATGAACGTTTGGGACAACCGAATAGTTGCTTGACTGATCGAAAGCGCTTCAGTCGTCACCGGAGCAAAAGTCTACGATGATGACGCCTCCTCGTAAAGTGTCGAGAACGGAGCCGCGCGATGCTTCTGACAAGGAAGAGCAGGGCGGGAAGAAGTCGTCGAAGGAGTTATCGGCCAGGTCGAACGGCTCGCACGAAGCGACACGCCGTCTTCAGCAGGGCGCCCCTATGATCTCTCTCAGTCCGACTCGATCGGCACCGACGACGCCCCACACGCGCGGCGGCTCCTCTACTCATCGACGCCCAACGAGTTCCATGTCCGGCGACACGCCGCCGCCCCGACAACCCGACGACTCACGTCCCATCGACACCCAACTCTTGATTCAGTTGGCGCACGACTTCGGCGCCGACGAACGCGACGCCAAGGCGCTGGTAGCCAGGTCGGAGGAGAACGCGCTCGTCGCCGCCGCCACCGCTCGCGTCTCTTCGCCCATCTTCACGGCCGACTCGTCGCCCGAACAACAGCCTCCTTCCCCGCCGCCTCCGCCCGACGTCTACAGAAAGCGGAAGAAGTCGGTGAGCGAATCGACGCTGCCGAAGCGACGCGCGCCCGCCGTCGCCAACAAGGGCGAAAACTCGACGGCCAAAGCGGCGCCAACGGAGCGCCAACTCGTCGAACCCGCCCAGCTGCAGCGTCTGCTTCTACTCCAGAAGACGCTGATGACTCTGAGCGACGCGAGCTTGCTGCTGCGGGTGGCGCGGCTCGTCAAGGAGCACACGACGGTCGTGGCGGTGAACGACGGCGCGGCGCTCG
Organism: Plectus sambesii; assembly: GCA_002796945.1. Taxonomy (NCBI): domain Eukaryota; kingdom Metazoa; phylum Nematoda; class Chromadorea; order Plectida; family Plectidae; genus Plectus; species Plectus sambesii. The sequence continues at coordinate 16,918 of NIUQ01003529.1, forward strand.
AGTTTGATCTCTGCTTGCTAAAGAGCCCCGTGATCGACCGTCTGGTGGATATGTGCTCGCCGAGGGGGTGGGCGGTCAGGTCGAACGGCTCGGCTTGA
>NIUQ01003530.1:0-17044 GCA_002796945.1 Plectus sambesii
TGGTAATTAGCCTGATATTCGTAAATGCCGTCAATCTGCATATCAGTGGACGTTACATGACTGAGGCAGACCTTTACGAAGGCATCGTATTTCCGTTCAGCGTTTTACAAGGCTAGGGTACTAGAGGTCTAAGAGACATTTAGTACATCTCGCTCCAGGGGCCGGTTATTGAACACTGGAAAGGATCTGCACCGTCTGGTCCATGATGAGAGATATGCACCGGAAATTTTTGGCATTTGTGGACGCTTCCACTAACCAATATCTGGCGTAAAACCCCCTTGGTCCCTAATGCTTATTCCCGCCTTCGCTCAAAGATGCAGCTCTCATTCTAGGCCGCTGTTTCATTCACTGATGGATTCTGCTCGACTTTGCCGAGTCAAATGATGTGCGAAAACAGACCACTTTTACATTGTTTCATATCGCAAAGTATAATTTTGCATACTTTGCTTTCCGCGATGAGGGGCGAAATTCGACTTAATTGGCACCATAGGTGACACGTGGCCGACGAGGCGCGTGTCATTTAGCAGAAATAACTTTGTACTTCTTAGACATATTATCAAGTGAGAGAATTAATTGGTCTTCTAGGGGTGAATAATTTCACAAAAATAAATGACGTCAATGCAGGGGCGTGGTCTTTTCCCAATGCACAAAGCAACCTTCCCAAGTGAGATGAAATATAAATCCTAATGAAAACGGAAGGATTCAACTGATTATGATGAAACTTAGGAAGCACTTATTCTTCCGATTTCGACCAAATTAAGAATATATATACCGTTTTGCCGCATAATATCCCTTGTATAACTTCCTAATGTCTGCCACATATTCTCATGATTCTATTTCGACTTTAATCCCTTACGTAAAAGCTCTCGGATTACGACTTGGTGCTCAAATTTCTTCCCGTTGGCTAAAAACTGTGGGTACATATGAGCACTCACAATGAGCAATAAACAGACAATGTCAGTGACTATCGTGACCATACTTCGTTCGCGCTATCACAAAACGTACAGGTGTCTAAAATATTAGTGTTTGCTTTCTTGCACATCACCTTCCTACTAGACTCGGAACTCTGCGTCACCCGCAGTGTTTTTGTCTGTAGTCTCGACAAAGATTTTTGATTTCTCAGCATGCTGATTGATAAAGTAACACATTGGAGAATGAAGTAAATTGACAGCTGCTTCCGTGAAATGCCGCTGAATAAATGAGATCAGTGGGGAGTGATGGCCAATTATTTAATTGAGAATGTATTAATATGCATTTTCGTTCAAGCCATAGAAAATCAAAAGGTCTCATTTCGTTGCTTTAATCGAGTTATATTGGTTACGGAATCGATTATTGATGAGTCATTTACTACATTTGAGGTTACTGCGATTGCGAACGAGAATTTGATCGTAAAATTATGCGCATTATTGAAACATATTTTTCGATTAGTTATCTCTTATCTAGAACTATTGTGTGAATCAATTATAATTCTACTGTAAGGAAAGGTATGAATCATGTTGAAAAACGAATTCAAGTGCGACTTTGAAGGACTGCCTTTTCACCTCAAGCCCATACGTTCGTTCGATCCAACAATTTGCATAGAAGCATACATTTTTACATTTCAATTTATATGCACATTGGTGATGTGGACTGTAAATTCGCACGACATAATAGTTTTTTCTTTCATCTCTGATTTTAAAGAAGATTCCTTTTAAGTTTAAAATTAAGCTAACTTTCGTCTGTCTGCAGATGTTTACGAGCGCGATGCGACCCGTACCTTTATCCTATGAAGGCGATCAACTTTGAAGACACTAAAAAATGTTATCATTTCCTTTAGAGAAATCTTCGAGATACAGGAGAATCAACGACGACGTTTACAGAAAATTGTAAATGTACCGTGATTATAATATAAAGTCTGTTGAGGAACTAATCATATTTTTCTAGTTAGCATGATGCCTTCTCTCAAGATAACTGCAAGCCAACATACGTGCAGTTTAACAAACATAAGTTCTGTGTGACTTCAATGCTGAGCCGCCTACTAGCAATACCTGACTTCTAAATAAATCAAAACGAAGAAAACTGTGATTTCCTATTTTCCATTAATGTTTTAGTTTATTTATTTGTTAAATTGCTTGTAATGTGACCTTTTTTACCTTAATATCTCTATATAATACCTCAATATCCTTATGCCAACTCAATAAAAACACATACCGTACACGCAAAGTAGACTCTTCTATTGAGCGTCTATTTCTTGAGCAACCGATCTGATGAGAATGATATCTGATTCTAATGTCAAATAGTCAAAAGAGATGATTATTTGCTAAGATTATATCAACCCACGGCCTAAAGTAGCTGATCGCAGGTGATTTGAGTTAATTCAAATGCGCCATTTTGATTGCCGCTTTATTTATATACTATTATTTCAATAATTTGTACTGATCCACGTCAAAACTACAAACATATTATTCATTAGAAGAAGGTTCACTACAGAACGCAATTAAATTTTGCTCATTATCGGACAAGGCTTCAATAAATCAATTATATTCACAACCAAATCAGTGCTCTACATGTTCTCGTAAAAGAAGTCGATATCCTTTTTGGGGACCTTAAAGGCATTCAGCACTCTTTCATGTCGGTGGCTAAGTGCGCAAGTCTCATGTTCTCAATATGAAACGCTGCATACCATAAAGGTCACGAGTTTGAGCAAGTAACTTAACAATAGCTGTTGATGTTTCCTTCCCTTTTTAGCAAACAACTGTGGAGAGCATAGAGGAGTGAGCTATCGAAAATTTAAAGGAACCATTGAATTTTCATGCTAATATTCCATTAATAAGCAAGGTCGAGACGATGATAGGACAAGTTTCCGATTGCGATCTTTCACCTGGCAGCGCATAAGTCGTGTGGCATTAACCTTGATGAGGTTCATAATTGCCGCGTGCTTTTGTACAGACGCGCGTCGCGTCGTTGAGCGATAAGCGGGTAACGATACTGTAGGAGCGAAATTTGGATTGTTGCCCAAGCCGATTGTAGTGCATGTTTTTTTTTACCTTTTCGCACATTTGCAAAAAGATCTGAAAGAAGTGAAAGTTTGCTGTGTCGTTTAAAAAAGTTAGCCAAATTGGATTGAGTGAAAATGACGCGATTTAGACAGGTCGAGATCAGATAGGATAGTATTTGACGCCGCGTATATTACTAATGATAATTGAATTGTTTTTGTCATAATTGTTAACCAGGAACTAGGAATATAAATTCGTAGTAATTTACTAATTCAGCATGTGAATAGGAGTATGGCGAGTAAACGAATCGTGTGAAGATTGTCGCCGTTTACTCGGAATAATAAACGAAGAGATAGGGCGGCAGAAGCGATAACAGTGAGAAAATGACAAGGCGATCTATAGCGTTGCGTGAGTAAGTGTGGCGCGGACGGAGAGAAGGGAGGGTGGGGGCGGCGACGGTGTTCGATTTCTATCCGATCCGTCGTCGGACACAAGTGGTTGGCACAGTCTGAGCCTCTTCTACTAACCATCATTGCGATCGAACATTTCGCCGGGGAGAAAGAACGCCGCGATAGCGTGGGGGATATGATGACTGGCGGGGGGAGCTGGCGCCAAAGGGGCTGAGTAGAGTGTGAGAGAACGTCTGCAACGATTATATTTTTCTTTCGTTTTGCTCGCGGCGATGCGCTCGCGCGTGGCGGCAGAGATAGGAACCGATACACGCGCGGTTCTGCCTGCGTGATCGTGTGCTTTCATCTCGTCTTAAAATATTGTCCATACGGCGCGCGCGCTGCCGCTTGTTGCGTCTTTCTCTTAGGGTGGGAAAGGGAAATCCGGACACGGTTTAGTTTATGTCGGCTAGCCCTCCTTTCTTTCAATCAAGAATGGAATGGGACAGGCTGCATTTTTAATGGCGTTTTGCCAATCTTTATTGTTACAACTTTGTACGATTGTATTAAGTGGGAGTACGTGAATCTTTTGCCGGTAGTATCATATCCAATTTACGCGCTATCCAATAGCCTGTTCCTTTAAAAGCGATTAATAATCGCGGCTTATTGCTGTTCAGTCAATTGCAAAAATTGCTGTTGACTATTTTGCTCGAGCAGTTGTCTAGCAATTTTTTAACAATTAACTACGCTCATATACTTAGTAACTCTTCAATACGACTTGTTCTAGATGGTAGGACTATATTAAGCTAGAAAATTCTCGCTAATCAGTCGTCATATAGTCACTCACGCTTTTCATTCAAAACATAACAAATGATAGCAGCGAATTAAAAGGTAGTCGTCGAACACAAAAATTCCACTGAAGAATGGTTTTCGATAACCTGCAATCATTTGCTCTAAGCCCAGTAAAATTAGTGACTTTCTGCGTAGAGTGATTAGCTAAAGTGCTTTCCTTTCTGTGTGACCCAAGCCATTAGCGATTGTCTTACTCTTTGCATCGTTTTTATACACAGTGCCGCTGCATCTTTTATTTGTGGCTGCTTTCATTTGGCAAATGGTTCTTTGATTTCCCCAGCGAGAGCGCTGTACTTGTGGTTTGTTCGACTTTTGACGGCGGCTGATTGGAGCGCTTGACGAGAGCGAAGGACTCACTTCTCTCTCGGCCGGCTTAGTTAGTGTTCGCTCTGGGTCCGTTCGTTTCTAAAAGCGCTCAGTTTGGAGAAGTACTTTTGTGGCCGCACGGCATCGTTGATTCGGTGCATTCTTGCGCGTGGTATCCTTTCGATGAGTCTCGCCGAGATGACATTGATTTTAGTATTCTGCGGGATGGATTTTGAGCTTAGCTTATGCGTTAGTCATAGGTTATAGCATGATCGACATTTTCAAACGAGGATGAGTGTTGCAATGTGCAGTATTTTTTAGTTTGGGCTTTTATTATGCTTTTGCATATGGATAGTAGATTCTGTAACTCTCATTCACTGTAAAAGATCTACCGCGCATAGGAAAAGCGGAAAAATGAACAATTCGCAGATGTTGCGTGAAAAGAACCGTTAGCAGAGGTACAGTTGAAATGCAAAAGCGCCTACGGAGGGTTTAAAAACGGAGGCACTCTTGATTCATCAATAGAGAATGTAGCATTCTGCTGGTTTTAACGATTTTGTTGTATGGGATGAGTCAGAGAAGAGGCGGAGATGGAGCGGAAGGAAAGGATGCACAATTGCCGCGTCGCTGAATCCGACGAACCTGTGCTCGCTGGCCAGAAGGCGCCAATCTGCGCGAACCAACGGGGGGGGGGCGGCCCGAATAAGAAAGACCGGAGGGAGCCGTGTTTTGCTCCCGGATACACGCCACATTTATTCTTTCCTCCTCCCGCCGCCGCCAGCGGATACTCTCCGTACTCTACCTCTATCCGTTTCGCCCTACAACCGCCCGTCGCCGATTGGACACCTCCGACCACGTCCGCAGTTAATTACCGCCTCTGATTGATATACGCCAGATTGCTAATTCGGTCGATACACGGAATATAAAAGCGTGCTGAACGATCGTTGATCGCTAGGTGTGGATGCGGCGGTCGGTGGCGGATGATTGGGGCGTCTATGAAGAGGAGGCCGCCGCCGCACCGCGGCGCCCACCGACCAGCAAAAATAGGAAGCCGCTTTCAATAGGAACGCGCCGAAAATCGAATAATCGGCCGCAGTGACAGCTTGGCGGCGCGAGCGCCGGCCGCTGCGCCCAGTCCGTGTGGCCTCCTGCGTAAATCTTGCGTGGTGATTGCTCAATGCTCATCATCATAATCGTCCTTGATCGTCGCGCTCCTGGGCCAGGCTTAACTGGTTTAGCCACTGTTTTGCTGTCCGTTCGGTCGGCCGCGATGTGCCAACGCACGGTGGACATGACAATAGGACGAACGATAACGGATGGCGGTGTGACGCCGCTCGGGCGGTGGGGCGGGCGCGGATGAATCGAAGTCGATGAGTACTCGACCGACGGCGCGCCGTCGCCCTCTTGTGCCATATCGATTGACGACTAATCCTCGGCCACCCCTCGTCAGTGATCGACGAACGCCTGGGTTCGGTGGCTTAAGTCGCGCGAGCCGACGGTCACTAGCCGGCTGAGAGATCGCCACTGAAGCCGGTCGGATTAGCCAATGTTTATCGTCGTCGGTTGCGTCGGCGCCGCCCGTCTGCTGCGGCTGATCACGGGGGATCGGATGTCGAGGCTAAGCCCTCGCTTCGTCGTATGCCGCAGTTTCGACCAGGCGTGTCCAGCGGAGGCTAGCTTAGAGGCTCGCTTTGTGCCAGGCAATGATGGGATAATTGGCGGTCCGTTTGCGCGACAATGCGTCGCAGTGGCGTACGGAGAAGGGGAGAGAGGAGGGGAGGGGTCGACGGATGTCAGTATGTTTCGCTGGTCTTTGCCGCCAATTGTGAACCAGTGTGCGGGTCGTTTGCGCGGACGGAGGAGGGGTGGCTCGCGATTCGTCTCTGGCGACCGCGACGCCGACCTTTGGCGCGGATTAGGCCGTAAAAATGCCCCGGCCCGCGCGTACTGTTCGCACTGCGTTGGTCTGAGGCACAAACCGGCTGCAGGGTGCTCGTCGACCGCCGCCGCCGCTCTGTTCACCGCATTTTCGCGATCGCCGGCGACGATTTGACGGATTCCCTACGCCAATATTCCTTTCACTTTGCCGCCTCGGCGACCGATGCACTGTCGCCCTTCGCCCCTAATTCGCAGATTAGGCGGCTGGCGCGCGCGTCGTTCGCGTTCGCGTCGCTTACGTTCGCGTGCGATCGCGGTTCCCACTTTGTGTTTGTATGTCTTCTTGACGTTTGCCCACTTTGCAGATAAAGACACGCTCTGTCGTTCATCCTTCAAAGGAAGTTAAGTAACCTTTTACTCGGACGACTATTATAATCTTTGCCGACATTTGGGACGGCTCCTACCCTCATTCTCACCGTCGACTGGTCACCACTGGTCACTATTGGTCATTCGCTGACCTCCACCCAGTTCGTCAGACGGCGCGTTGCGCACAACTTGGACATATCAATCGCGAACGAGGTGAGTGTGCTTTTAAGGTGGGAAGGGGATTTTGTACGGGGGCGACGGGTACCCAGGGATCTACCGCCTGGCTCACTTCCCAGCCCCATCGCAGCGAACGCAAATAAAACAGTGCAGTATTGCGTGCGAGCAAAATGGTCGAGACGGCATTGCACCTGTCGACCCAGCGGCCACAACACGGCTGTTGTGAGACGGCTCGCGTTCAACAGACAGCCGACGTCCGAAAGCGGTCGTCTTTGGTGGAATGGCCCTCCGCAAGTGGAATGGCCCGGCGCAAGTGCAAAGCGCCGCCTTCCACCGCCACTATTCTCCTCCTGTATCTGTGTAATAATGGCCGCAACTGTCGAGGCGCCGGGTGTGGCTCAACGCCAGAATGTTGAGTGATTCATTCACTTGTTTCTTTGGCGGTATGATTATGCGAGAGAGCGCTGTAGAAGCAGACGTATNGGACGTTGATAGGGAAGCGGGAAGGCTATATCCGAGCGTGTGCGGGCGCGATGTTGGTCGACGGGCGGGGCGTCGTTGGTCGGTCCGTCGGTTGCATTAACCTAATGACAAAGTGGCGGCGCCCTCCCGTCCTGACGAACTCCGACGACGGCGGCGATGCGTCGGGTTTGTCGGGTCGTTTGTCGTCGGGCGCGCACCCGCTAGCGCCCAGTCCGCTTTGGAACGTCGCGCCTCTCTCTGTCTCAATCGAGAACTCACGCCCCCGCCGCGCGCCCAATGGTCTCCGGCTTCTTTTAGTCGAGATTGGATGAATAGGCGTTGTCCGAAGCTGTAAGCTTAGGATTGCTTGGCGCGACGCCCTTGTCGAGCGGTCTTTGGCCAATTAGTCACGAGGGGCAGGTGTGAAGGTTATTTGAGCTGTTTCTAAACACCTTCGCATATTCAGCCTCTCTCTCCCTCTCTCTAACCTTCTAAACATCGCTGTCCGCTGACGAGCAAAGCTAAAAAACAAGCCATTGTGCTTCCGATGCGACACAGTAGGTCATCTTGATCGGCGTGGGATGTCCGGAAGGTGTTTGTAAGCATTCGCTACCTTCGCATGAGGGTGTTGTGTTCAGTGCCGTGCGCTATATCCATTAGGAATTTATTGGTGCGCAGTGTCGCCGAGTGTGCGCTTATGTGCGTGCGCGGGGCGATTGTCGGGTGCGGCTTTGCTGACGACCTCGGTCTCCTGCTACGAATCGCCGTTGCACGTGGACGCCAAAGGCGTCAAGCGCGCCCCAGGCCGCCGTCGACTGCAATTAGCGCCGCGCCCGCCCTGCTGATCGTTTAATTATGCAAATTTCCCTGATTCGGTAAACACAAGAGGTGTGTGGGCGGTGGTCAGTGGTCAGTAGCGAGTCAGTGACCCGCCGCGCGCTACGTCGATTTTGATCGCGTTTAGCACTAGCTTGTCACAGTGCGCGCGAACATGTGACGCTGCTTGACTCGCTAAATGCCTCTCGTGTCTTGCTAGCCTCCGGCCAATTGATTGCCGTCGCGTTTCTGCGCCAGATGTGCTACGCCGTTAATAGTAGGGATAATCGGCAATCGACGTCGCCGCGTCTTTGTGCATTATTAAGGCCTGTTATAGAGAAGCGGCGGTGCGCGCGTTCGCGTATTAAGATTGCAGTTAAGGAATGCTTTCGGCATATTTGGTTATGTTTTCTGCTCGCGTAGTCGTTGACAGCAGCGACTTATTCCTTGCCAATGCGGACGAAGCTGTCTCCATCTTGCTATTATTCTTCTGAAGAACATGAATCTTGTTTTTCTTTGCAAATACGGATGGGAGGATTATTCGTCGCTTCTTTAGGATCTTTAAGATTGTTCTTCTTTGAGCGAGGGATTTGAGAGGGAATTTCGGCCGGTCCCACCTTTGGGGGAATGTACCGTAGATTATTGTTATTAGCGATTTATGACGAGTCTGCTTAGCGGTACGTTAATTATAATACAAATTGATATGATTTGCGGTCGACTTGTCATGCGCGGCTAAGAACAATTTACGGCTTATATTCCCCGGAGCTAGGGGTGACCGCGGCTCCCTTTATGACTTGATTAGAGCCGGCATGATTCGTTCGCTGTTCAAAGTTCGCCACCTGTTTTGCATGCGACTAGCAAGAGCGTATATTCGCCAGAATAAAAGTTCTTGGTATTTGCATGGGAAAAAGTTATGTTGGCTGAAATGAGCAGCAAGCCTAGGATGAGTTTCGGTGAAATGGGAGATCGTAAGAGGGTCATTCCTCCACTTGCTTCTTAGCCATATATTATTCAGTTCAGTTGTCTATCGCTGTAAAACAGGTCTTATTCAATCATATTTGAATGCCGACTTTGATATATCCCACGCTCTGCGAATTCGCTTCATTGCATCAGCGTCTACTCTTTCTCTGTGGGCGGCAAAAAGGGCGGTCCACACGCCTGCGTAACTGCTTTTAACTTCCACGAACACCATGTCTACTCTTTCATAAAAGTCTCTGATTAAATCATATTGATTTCCAGTCTGCATTCTTTTCTGCCAGGCGCCTGTTTGCATTTTTTGCATTCACCAGCTGGTTTTTATGTCTCCCATATTGCGCTGTAAAATTAATTGAAGGCTTTTGTTCGAGTCGCTTTTTAGACAGGGTTAATACGGACGTGTGAGTCAATGGTTAGCATAAGAGTGCAACTATTTTTAGCAGATCTTTTGTAGCATTTCACAATAGCAGCTATTAAAATGTTATAATGTCGTTCTTTGCGCAATTGCGAGCAGTCTAATTGTACTTGACACAAGGAAATAGATACATCGCTAAAGTAGTGTACTGAATCGCATATCTATGCTTTCATATCTCTTTCACGCATCTACTGCCAGGAGGGAGCAGAATGAGGAAGATTGGAGGAAGGAAGTATTGTTCCAATCGTTGGACGGTTCCATTTCTCGAGCACAGTAGTAGCATTGACTTTGATATATCCACTTGAACCAAGAGAGCGAGAAAGAGGGAGAGAGTGAGACCGGAGGTCGGCGGGTGGTCGAGCAGCCCGACTGCGGCGAGTTTCTAACGGCGATAATCGGTCATTGACGGGCGTCGGCGGCAGCGGCGGCGGTTAGAAGACGACGATGGGGACATCGGGGCGCGCGTGGCGGCACTGGCGACGAATCAATGTCTAATGCGGTGCTGTTGCTGTTGCTGCGCGATTGACTCGGAAGGGGCCGGGGCGTTATCGCCGGGCGCCGATCGCCGAGCACGCACTTCTTACCCCTCTCTTCGCCTGCCTGCACCTCCATCTATTCATCTCTGATCCCAAGTTAAAGCGCGCCCGAGCGTGATCGCTTTCTAAGGCCGAGCGGGCACGATGGACTGGTCGCTTCCCCGAGTATATAGTCGACGGTTTTTTTTGACCGGTCTCGTGTTAGCATTGAATCTGTTATGCTTTGCTTTCCGCGACTTCTAAGGCCGAGCGGTCGCAATGGAGTGGTTGCTTCCTCGATTAAAAAGTCAGCTCTTTTTTGAGCGATTAGCAGAAATCAAGCCAGTCAGCGTAGTGGACAAAGATGAGCAAGCGTTTAGGCGCGAGACTACCGTTTTTTATTTTTACGCGCTTAAATTTATGTAATAAATAATTGATCAACTCCACAAGCAGTTTATCTTTTCAAATCTATGATATTTTGTTATTGATCGAATAATTTTGACTATAGACTTCTATCTGCTGTCCTCTTAATGGTCCTGTTCGTTTTTACAGTTGGCGAATCTGTTTTAAATAGTTTTAAATCGAGCCTCTGTTGATGGCTCTTAATGACTCGCCCTAGGCGTGCAGCGTTTCTCACTAGACAGGTCTTTTTAGGAAGCAATAACTACCCTCCCCCGAGGAGATAATGTTGAACTTTGGTTCCAAGAAGTTGCATTGTGGCACAATTTGAACGCCGTAGTCTTTGGCGCGCTCAGTCTAGACGATGCGATATCCGGCTTTATTTCCTGTTCGCCCTACTTTTTGCAAATCGTGGATAGATTCGCTTAAGACAGGAGATTTAAAGTCGCTCGATAGGTGAAGGAGCAGTCTTGTGCTTAAGCTGGCTATCAATATACGAAGAGCGTTCAAAAGTTTCTAGAGTCTTTCTACCACTTGTTTGTCTAGGCGGTCTTGTATTTGGCCTTATTAAGAAAAGGTCTGCAGAGCTGGAGGTAGAGAATGGACAAATGTTTTTGATAATAAACGGTGACCACGTTGAAAAATAACAAATTACCTTCGTGATGCCTTTGTAGAGATATATGAAAATTAGGAAACATTTTGAGCGCCCCTCGTATTGGCGCTGAATCAAAATAGATATGAAGCCAATGAGGAGTCTATCAGGGCGCCGTGGCGTGCGCATATGCTTCGTGTCTGCGTTCTATTCCGAATACGCGCGTGGGATTAAGACGGGGAGTCGCGACTCGGAGATAGGAGCGTAGGAGACGCATGGACGTCTTTAGTTGCGCTCGGTGTCACGCAAACCGCGGGAAGCTGGCCAACCAGACCACCCGCGAACGATCGCGCTCACGATTTGCTTATGAAGAATAGACACACTCATGTCCGATGTCGTATGGCTGCGCTGTTGGACGATTTTGGCTGACTCCAGCGTGTTTTTGCCTTGTGGATTGTTTTTTAGGGATTGGCTTAAGAATATGGTCTAGAATTATTAATTCAGGAGAGCAACTACGATGAACTCTCATCTCCTGTTCTTGCTCTATGCAGGAAAGGGTTGTTATTGGAGCGCGCGAATTATGAACGTCTTTTCATTCTCGTTGCGACATCAAACGTGCAACACGTCTTTATCTTATAAACATATATCTCACATTGATTGCTACACTTTGACAAAAAAATAGCCTTTTTATCAGATAGGAGCGGAAGCACTTATCATGCAGGTTCAAAGTCTTACCGCGCGAATGTTCGAATTCAAAAATCGCCTGGTTCCACTTGCGCGTATTCGAGCTAGTTCCCGTGGCGCGTAGCATCTTCTCCAGTGACGATAGCAACATGTACGATAGCGGATCGAAATCCAGTCAAAGTAGGAGAATAGCGGAGACGAGGGGTCAATCGACCCGCGCGAGGATATTAATGAAGCCCAAGGATTGGCCTCTTTAGTCTAAGTTGCCATTTGCAACGGGCAGATGGACGTGCGCCGTTGGGGCGCTAGCCGTTGGTCACTCGCTAGCCGTTGGTCATTGACGGCCGTTCTGCTGGTCACTAATAATCGCGGTGGACCGAACCGGAGTGATCGTCCGCCGCCCGGGACCACTTGGAGTGGTGTGGCCGCGGCGCGCAAGATATGATTTATTCATCGTCGGCTGCGACGTGCTAAAGCGCCGCGCGTATCTATCGCCTACACCACAACACACACACATACGGTGACACACACGCAGACACTACGCGTCCCTAACCCCTCGCCCTGTCCGTCCCTTCCCGGGCGTATATTATTATCACCCGCCCACTCGTCCGAATAAGGTCGGCAACATAAGTCGCATCTCTGTGTCGGTTTAGCCGACCGACCGACATTCCCGACCGCGAGCGTCTCCCAAGTACTTCAAAGAAGGATGCGGCTATAAGGAGAGAATAATGAGGACCCGTAGATCATGAGGGGAATTTCGCCTTGCTGGCTGCTCCTCCTGCGGCTGCTTTTCGTCGCTCGAGTAGCGACGGCAAACGATGGTAAGTTCCTCGCCTCAAAAGTTTCTGTCGCTAACCCGTCGATTCGCCGACTAACCGCACGTCTGGTTGCTTCAGGATGGGTGTATCAAGGCTACATCGATGCCTTGTCGTGTAAGTGTGCCGACCGGTGCCATTGTTCCCCCGTTGGGCGCTTCTTTCGGAGAGACATTTAAATGCGGCTATTTTCAGTATGATTAATTAGTAATGATTCATGTGTATGATTATTATGTCTATTATTATGACGATTAAAAAGCTATTACTTCAATTGACTGAATTGATTAAAGTGCAAAAGGCTAAGTACAATTCCCACCGCGGAACGGCGCGCAATTTTATTAATCTTTCAAAATCCCGCAATCCCTAATGCATACACGCAATATTTGGGCCGCTGTAACTTTAATTGTCTCTCCGTAGAAGGTCCGATATAGGGCGATGTGCTCGGTGGCGCAGATGGTCTTAGCGGTAATATTTCACCGTTTACTGCGAACACACATCTTTGTGTTCGAAATTGCTATCGATCAGCGCGTTGGGTGGTGGCGGGCGCAGTCTTTGATCTTATCCGATGGTGTAGAAGGCGAAAAAACTCTTTGCTCGCTATTGATTTGCGTCGCGGGCGTATAGTAGAGAACTAATATTGCACTTACGTCTAGTAATGCATCGGTGAAAGTCGATTTCGCTCGTATGGAACACACCTGGCGAATAATGTCATTAGTATTTTACGCCTGAAATCTTACATTTTAACTGTAGAGGGTAGGATTTTAAGATTTACAAACAGTGCCTTGGACGTTTCGAAGTGTTGTAGAATTTAAAATTTTCACGATGTATTGAAGGCTCTTAAATCTTTTAAGCAAAAGAGGTTTGAACATGTGGCCAGTGGGAGTTTGATTTCGTTGAATTTTCACTTACACCCATGCTAAATTCTTGTTCTCCTGGATTAGGAAACGTGTATACCCTATTTTGAAAAATTGTAATTTATGTTGCTATTATTGCAACCGTCGCTTTATCCTACCTTTTTGGTGACGCCAAGTGGTCTGGGAGAACTCGTTGTTCGGCGTTTCCGCCGGGTCGTTGGTGCAAGCTTCGTGCCTATCCAATGTTAATATTGAACCTTTTCGCATGCAAACGCAGCTGACAATGAACGGCAAAAATTCAGAATCGGCTGAACAAACATTGGGGTGATAACACAATCGCTGCGTTTTTCACTCGAATGCTCAGTCATGCGTCATGTAATTTCGAAATATCATCTATATCATTTCCATATTACCGTGGACACCTTCAAAATCATACTGGACGTCTTTTTGAGTTTCCTTTAAAGAAGAGTGTCCAGTTTGATTTATAAATGTTCAATTTAAACAGGAAATGGAAGGGAAGCAGTGATTGTGTTAGCGACCCATTGTGTCAAATGTCAAACCCCATCACTCTTATAATACGTCTTATTTGGCTTTATATTACTAGAAGGGCAAAAGTTTGAGTGCGTAAATAATGCGGTATGAGGAATTCATAAATTCTGTTGTCCCTTTTGAAGTTAGAAATTCAAAATTTGACGTACGTAGGAGTGATGCGAAAATAGAATTAATCGCGCCTTTGTCTCAAAAAATGAGGGGGGGGGCGCGCTAAGCGGTAATTTAGTAGCCTGTGGTGTGTTCGATACAGAGCGGTGGCACGTTTTTCCGCCCTGTCCGGAAATCGGCAAATCGGCTTTCATCATGAATGAAAGACTGACAGGCGCAATTAGTTTGCGCCTACATTACGTCCGTTGTTGCCCACGGCGAGCAGGCTGAGTCGGACCACCTGTTGCCAACTGGGTAAAAAACGCAGAAAAAATGCGCCGCCCATCTAAAAAATACGCCGCCCAACTGATAAGCCCTACCTGCCTCCCACCGCGCCACTGCTGCCAGATGATTGATGGATATAGCCCATGGGAGGGATGTTTTTTACCTCCTCCCTCATTCTCCTTCCAATCAGCGAAAAAAACCAAACATGCGCCGCCACCGAGCATCGCCCCTGGCACCGATCGGCACTTTTTGTATACATTCATAATTAGTGTCTCCTATGATGCGCTTCTTCTTGCGCAGATGTTTACCCTAATTTGGTGATGGACTTTTGCATTTTCCTGTTAAACTTTTAATTGGATTACTAACAAAGTTCATGCACTTTAATTTTGATTAGCATTGGCGTTTAGGGCGCATAGCAACAACAATTGCGCGCACGAAGCGTAAAATGAGTCATGTTTTGTGCATGCAACGAAGGTGTTTATGCGCCCTAAAGTTTAATGGGGGACGCTGGTCGCATCTAGCTGAAGCGAATGCGCCGTATATTTCTTTCAGCAACCTGTGACATTCTGCAAATCATATCTCTTTATATTCTAATCAACTCACCGCTAAGCAGCTTGTCACACGTAACTGAAAAAAGCAGTGCATTCCTTTCAGCTAGACGCTATCGAAGTTCCTCTTTAAAAGCATTCGTCGATTGAAAAAAGACTCCTACAAACATTATATTCCCAGCGAACTCTGCTGCTATTGCATTAAACGCATGCGCGTAAAACGAATGCAGTATAGCATTCGGACAAGCTATCACGGTCAGATGTTATTAGGATATCGTTTGCAGACGCGGCTCGTCTCGTCGTCCGACCCGAATCTGCGACGGTTCAGCTCGAGTCGCGTGTGAGCTTTTTCTGCCGCGCCGACGGCAACCCCCTGCCTTCGATTAGCTGGCGAAGAAATGGACACGTTATCTCCGAAGCCAGGTAGAAGACTTTCCTCGCTTCTTGCAGTACTAGATTTGACATTCGTTGAACGAATGAGCGTTTTGATCACCGATGACCAATGCGTGAGGGTATTGGTCGTCCTCCAAGCGTGTTTATAGTCACAATTTGCTGATTGGTAGCTATAAATCTTGGATATAATTAGAGAGGTTGCTTTGAAAGTTGAGAGTGCTTTTATCAGTTTGCGCGCGTAAAAACCAAGATAAAACGGTGTTCAAGCGCCAAAAAGTGAGCTCATTTTTGCCAACTAAGCCTAGCGAGATTTCTTGTTACTAATCAAAAAATGGCGACTAGAAAGCTGATTGAGGGAAAAAGATTCTTCCTCCGCGTATGGAATTATCAGCGATAGGAGTGAAAATGCAATGCGCCATTGCGTTGATTCGCGTTTGAGTGTGGCTGAGGTTGACAATGACAGTTGTTCCATTCAGATGGCAAGTATCTAAATATCGCGCCTTTTTTAACTAACTGATGTTTGACTGAGACCGCTTGCGCTATCTCGCGGCGATTGTTTGACTAATCCAAATGCGCAGCGCTCGTTCGTCCCTTTTTTAACTTTTCTAAAGATAACTTTAGTTCAACGTCTAAGAACAAGCACGTTTGGAAACGGTAACCGCTCCTAACTCTACGCGTGTTTTATACATTTTGTGTGACACAATTTTTAAAATTCTGCCGTTAGAATAACAAGAGTGGTGCACATAAATTTGTCTATTCAAATGTCTAGTCTAGACAGTTTGAAGTTCTGATATTAGATATTAGTAAGAATGATTGTTTTAAAAGAGTCAAATCCATTCTGCACTAATGACCTCTGTGTTCTTCACATCAATCCCCTCCCCCCACTCCAGCATGAGCAGAACAGATCACACCTAATCATATTGGTCGCGGGTTGACTTGCCGTTGTATCACTATCACTGATATCACTGATTTCGGACGTGTTTGATTGCTATCCGTTCTTATTATCTACTCTGAGGAGAAGAGCTTGGCGGAGTTAACGGCCGACGGTCGAAATTCTTATACTATTTTAAAATAAATTATTCGAAATAAGTAATAGTGTATTATTTATTCTTGATGACTGTATGCGGAATTTGATCGTCGGTCTTTCAACTCTGTTGCGTTCCTTAACGGTAGGCGGCTGTTCTCAAATCATTTCAGTTTGCGTGAGACTTGTAATGGTCATTTATGCTCGACATACTCTTGCTAGCTGATAGTTCTTCTAATTGAATTTAATGGTTTGAGAGAGCCGCCGACCAGTGTCGAAATACTAATAGTTCTTAGGAATGATAGTTGAATGAATATCTCAGGTATCATAGTTTTTAGATGTGCTCAGTGAGATTACTGTGCAATAGAATCAGTGCATAAGATCACAAGAATTGGAGAAATTTGGAGTGGTATTAAATTAGTGCGCTTTCAAGAAAATATTTTTTAAAAAAGCAAAGTCGTATGTTGGAGACTGGACTATAACTCAGAGTGAGACTATAACTGCAGCTATAACTATAGCTGAGACTAACGACTGAGACAATATAAGTGCAAAGGATTACCACTCGGAATTTCTCATTACGCAATCGCAAGTAGACGTATGTGGTCGTTCGTTTCCAGTGTTAGTGTCTATTTTGTGCGCAGCGAGGATCACGCGCCGGCCAAGTAAGTTGACAGAGAAGCTCGCT
>NIUQ01003531.1:0-17026 GCA_002796945.1 Plectus sambesii
TTGTAACGTCGAAAACGATCGCGGATACTTTGGCCTGTCTCTCGATTGCCATAATCGTCTGGGTACGGCAATATGCGGATGTGCCAGACTTTCTGCTTGGTTCCTCCATCGTCGTAATAACTATTAGTGTTTATTCAGCTTCAGTCTGCAACTGCGCCTTGGCAGTTATCACTTTCGTCGCAATCTCAAAGCCCTTTTTCTACAAGTCGCATATTACGCTTAGGAGGTACAAAAATAGAAATGAATAGTTATTGTGCGAGAAATGGGTGTTAGCGGAAAAATAGTTTCTCTCACCAATGTCCTATTTCCCAAAAATTTTAACTGTTAACACTCGAGAAAGAAAGTTCTATCAACTGCCTAACTTTCATTTTATATTTTTTGATGATTTCTATGAAAAATACAGAATGAAAAGCATTTCTTACATTAATACGTTGAAATAATATCGGGTGCCAAAATTTTTGAAACTATTCAGTAAGATCAAATCATTTTAAGATTATGATTTATTATATTGAAAAGATTTATTCAGTTGTACTAATATTTTCGTTCATAACTTGTTAATGTAACTGTTTCAGATGTTTTTATGTTGTGGCGTGCGCGTGGTGCTTTGCCACTCTAATTGGTACGACCACTACCGTTTTTGGTGTCGCCACATACGTACCAAAGAGAATGGATTCTTGTCCACTGGCATGTCAGCAAGGACTTAAAATAACAGGTATCATATACTATATTGAATAAGATTATTTGTTTAAGTCTGTGAAGAAATGCACTTAATACTAATTTGTAAGCCTTCTTAGGGGAACAAAAGAAAAATATGGGCAGTATACTATAGCGAATTTCAGTCTTCAATGGGCTTTTATTTTTGCAATCATCTTGAAAACCGTTAATCAACGATCTATTGAAAGAGACTTAAGCTAAGGTCGTTATCTTTATCCAACTTTTGAAATGGAGCAGCAACCTTAGTTTATTCCCTTCACTGAAGCGAGATTTATGCTTGTAGGATAGTATAAATATGGAAAGATACAGTTCCTGCAAAATATCAGGAATATACCTAATAGCTCATTCGGTAATCGCTAAAGTTACCACACCACCATGTTAAGGAAAAACTACCTCCTGAGCTCCCCTGAAAAAGAACTACTATCATCTCCAGCTGTAGTTCTGTTTTGCCTTTCCCTTTGTTCAAATGTCCAACGAATCAATGATTTCGTCATTTAGGTGCTACAATTGTATGGATTATGTACATTCTCTCGCCAGCAACCTACATTCTCATACTTGTTTCAATAAAAAGGACTGCTCATGTGAATAATGAAAAAGAGATTAGCGATTTATGGAAATTAGGATTGAATATTTTGGCCTTTGCCGTGTTTGCTCTGCCATCTTGTGTGGATCAAGCAATTGAGATCGAGCATTTGAAGGTTCGTCTGCGACATGATTTGTTAACATTTAGTAACTCAAGAAAATGAAGCCGTACGATCATATTTTAGTTTAACACTGCCGCAGTGGTCGGGCGGTGGCAGATTAAAATCGAAAAATTCGTTCTATCTTATGCTAACATAAATACTGCTTGATAACTTTCACAAGTGCATTCTTTCTCTCTCAAGCAATCCCATAATTTTACAATTAAACCTTTGCAGCGCCAAAATTTGCACTACAGAGGCTTTAAACAGCGTTTATGAAAATTGTTATGATTCAACTGTTACGTCGAATCTTTTAATCCACTCCAAGGCGTCTTAATTTTTATGACCCTCATTTCACCCCCTGAACGCGTCTCACTCGGCCATTCCTTTGAGTATGCAATTTCTTTTGCTCCAATGCAACGTTTCAGAAGTGGCAGATTGCTGATATGGATAAATGCTACGATATTATCAACTGGAGACAGCTGTATAAAATGCGAATCATATACGAAGTCGCACAAGTCGCTATGTCGCTCAGAGCCATTGTTGATCCATTAATTATATGCCTAGTGGATGGCCAGGCAAGTTCTACGTGCGCTTGATTTAAAGAAACACGCGGAAAAAATGTCTTTGTAGGAGGCACTGCACATGTTAATATTGTTAATGTTGTCATTGATGGTAAAAGTGATTTCCCATTATCTGAAGCATCAAATTATCTTTCACAAATATCATTCTTAATTTCCGTAATTAACGCAAAGGGTCAATAGTTGAAATAATTTGCAACTGGAAATTGGACACTTTTACATATATCATACAATATGAAAGCTCATTAAAGTTTATTACCCTCTAAATATATGCATAAAAACTAATGCAGCTTTGCACACACTCAGGATCTCATCTTTTTAATCTCATTGTCGGCAATCATATCGTATTCAACACAACTTTTCGTTTTAGGCGCGATCCATTCTCTTCGCCAAATGCCCTCATCGTTGTTGGTCATCAGATTCGAATGACAGCGGAGAGACGTCGCTCACTTTGGGTACGATAAGTGGAAGAAGCTCTGCTAGAGTATCGCAACGAATTCGCGACGTCGATATTTATTCCAATGGGCGGCAAGTTCATACGAGATCCTACGGAACCAATAGTCATGCTATGACGATGGAAAGAAATGGCAACAAGCGTGACAGCCACTTCATTATGCAAACACGGACCAATGGAACAACCAAAGCCGCAAATACAATTAGTTACGGTGGACACAATAACGATTTAAATGAGCGAAGAATTCAAACAGAGTGTTACGGCACAAATAATCCTGCGTTGGAGATGGACAGTGATCACGTCTTTACATCCAATATTTACGAAAGTGATGGATCATGAGAGAGTGAATGACTCCTGGTGAAACACTGCTCTATGAGATGAGCTAACTGTTTTCGTCCCTTCTGACAATACTGCTGTGTCTCAAACGATCGAACATGAGAGAGACGCTGACATCTATCACAAAAAATTCTGTCCACTACTTCATTGTGGAAATCTGGTTATGATCTTTATCTATTGTGGCAACAAACTTTTGATTCTAAGCAGTAAAAATAGGGCAAAGCAAGTCTTGTTTGTCCATTTGCAAGCTTTTGCTGCCAGTTTTTAATGATGATCAAAGCTGTTCATTGAATCTCAGATTGTGCTGTTTATCAAGTTTCAGTAGCGTAAAGTGAAATGTTATTATTTAAAGAAGAAGCTTTCAATAATTGCCTGGCAAGTGTGTGATCGAAATTTGATATCACACTAAAAGATCTGTTGCAGCAGCAAGATAATGCCTGCTAAACTTGGACGAACAAATCCACAAACGCATATCAGTTGCTGCCACTATTCTGCGAAATTGCGCCCAGGCCCTTAGTGAACGAGCATGCTATACTTGTTTTTGACTCTATTTTATAAATAAAGCAAATTATTGTCTCACGTCTCCTTCGATGTTGACCATATCTCTGACTGTGTTATCCAATTCTTCGCCCTTGTATTACAGCCATCCTTTCAATAAGGTGATCGCAATTGAACGTGGGCGGTTCGTCATAGTGACAGGAATGAAACTATATGATTAATTGACAAAGTATTTACAGGACGAACGTCAAACAGGGCCGAGATAAGAACGCTATTACTTTCTTTGGAGATTTAGCGAGTGGAGGATTAGCGACATGTGCTTTCCGCATGCACGCAAGCGAGCGATCATAATTTTCTGCAAACACGTGCATGCAGTGCTTTATGCATTAGAGGCTTCGTTTGAAGCCTGTAAGATCATGTCTCGCTATAATAAGAAACATTAAAACATGAAAATGGTAAGTTACGATAGAGCGATATTTGCAGCAGTTCTTCTGTGCGAGATTCTCAATATTCCCATGTGTTCTGTTTTAAACTTCCTTTCAACAGATTGAAGGAGAACTAGTAATCAACTTTAGATTTAAAAGCTATTTCTCTATCACCAAAAGAAACGCATTTGTCAAATAAAAAAAACAGTTTTCTACTGAAAACTACTAGTGATACAGTGCTGAACTGTTGTAGAATATGAATCAAAATGAATACCCCCGTTTAATCCCGTTTTATTGTGCATTTTGCGGGACCGGTTAATTAACTTCAGACAACTCTAGCTATTTCCTGCAGTGATGTAACGCCATCTCTCAATGACCTTAATCTCCAGTCTTGTGTACGACCCAGAAATATGTTACCATCCCGCTATGATACTGCTTTGCAATCCTCACATTAACTCATCTGAGGCCAGGTTAAGGGCAACCGCCACCTAGCTATGTGCTGTACATTATTTGCCCAATATTAATGATGTGGTCTCGATATTGTTTATAAGCAGCAATCTCTTGCCTTTCTCTCTTCATAACGGTCAAAGTTGACTGCTAATACCTTGCATATGTTGCAACCGTAGATCGGTCATTAAACTGCACATATGGTTGCACGATATTCCTGGTCAGCGATGCGTTGCTGCACGTTATTATTCCACGTCTGTTGGCGCGCGCGAAAGCGCAAATTGTCAGTGCGAGTAACACTGGCGACAAACCTGTTGCTATAATTCGTTAACCGTTATTCAACTGGTATTAACACGTTTTTTTATCCTGCACAATATTCCCACTACTGAGTTATCATCCCTCGTGCAAAGCTGAAGTGTATGGAATGGCACTCGGTGGCGCGAATCTGCAATGCTAAATTTTTATAACTTGTAATACTCACCCTTAGCGCAGCTACTAGTGTTCATTCTAGGAGTTCGATTCCGTGAAATGGAATAGCTTCAGTTTTCACTTTGTCGGCCTCTTTTATTATTGTGGCATAGCAGCTGGATCAGCTCATGATATTTGGCGGCTTGTTCTTTTAATTCTTTTAATTCTTTTGCTTTCTGCGACGAATATTCCACAGCATTGGAAAACTGCCCAAATGTGAGTGAAGGTCAGCTCTCTCCTGCGCGCATCAGCATTGCTTTCATACGTCCTATTCTACACGCGGCCTTCCAGATTCTGAGCGGATCTGTTACTACCTACTGCGCGCGTGGCGCATCAGTCACTTCTCTTTCAATTACAAAGCCTTGCTAATTATGAAATTGCTTGGCGCTTAATTCCATGTAAATTTGAGGATTCGCATTTGATTGTCCGCAAACGTAATGGAATTACTTAAGCCCTTTAGACGGCAGTGGTCCTAATTTGATCGCTTGCTCTACTTTGTATCCATGTTAATGAACTACTCGCTCGGAGGAAAAAATCCATGCGCCATTGTGGTGTTCCGCCTTTCTGAGCCGCGGATCATGTTTATTTCCTCTTGTCATTAATCCGAGCGGGCAACGCGAGTCCGAGTGCCATCCGCTACTTCTTTCATCATAGAGCAGCATATCGATTTAAATGCGGACTCTGTGGAGTCTCCGAGTTGGTTATTTGATAAGATTCTCTGCGCTGAGCGACCGCAATATCGAAACCACCAAGTGCATCATAGCTCGGTGATGGTTAGGAGGTGCGGTGAGAGATGCCTCATCTAGTTTCATAACGCTGAAGTGCGCATGCATGGATTGTTTATTATGCATGAAGGGACGAAGAGTGTGTGCGAGGAGCAACTTTTTGAAATGTTAAAAAATTCAATAGTCCAAGGGGACTTCAATCGTACTTTAGTGTATCATGAAGTGCGACGACTAGGAAAGAGAAGATAGTTATGATACTTTGTTACTTCCAACACTATTCAAAGTAGGTGGTACGCAAATGAGGCGCTTCTTTAAGAGTACTCTCTAAATCGAGTTCATTGTTTTCACTCCAGAAGAATTATTCATTGTTTTAATGAACTAGTTCATTGTAATAATCATTCACTTCAACGTGCGCTATTGATTTTTCAATGAATCTTTTCATTGTTTTTTTAATGAACAACTTCATTAAAAAAATGAAAATTTTTTTCTGGAGTGAAAAACAATGAACTCGATTTAGAGAGTAGGTTGCATTACTTTGCTTACTAATAGTTCTAACGGCGCCTCATTGAGAATTGTATATTTGCTTCACATCTTATGCATGCTTACACTGCATCGGTTCCAGCCTTTTGGGATTGCGGAGAAGAGGCGATTTACTTTTCGAATTTTATGCCTCATGCCATATGTATTGTATTTTCGGTTTTACTGTAGGTATTAGGACCGGCATCGGCACTATTGAGCTTAAACGGGGTGCATTTAATCAGCAATCAACGTCTGAGCAATCATTTTAATGCTTTAGAATAGTCAGAACACAACCGCTTAGCGGACGAGTATAAACCAAGTGTCTGATCAATGAATCTTTCTCGATCGCCGTGACGGTGCTCTGAGACAATATGTGTGTTATTAACACTTTAAGTTGTGAGGTGGTGTGGCCTGCCCCTTTCCGCTTGCATTTCTGCAAGGGCAGTATATGTTGCGTTATAATAACAGTTATGAAGTACCATCCGTTACACTGTTTTAAGGATTAATCCTCTGACGTGAAGAGGTGATTAAAGAAGAAAAACTCTACTCTGAAGTGGTAAATATTAATAATTTTGTTTTAGATACTGCTCGCAAGTTGCAAGCAATTGCTCTACCACACTGCATCGAGCCCTTTATGACTCCTCAATGGACTATAACATTTCTGATTCGAAGGCATATCATTGTAATCTCTCGGAGTATGAACTCGATGAGTACCAATCCAGTATTATGCAAAGCAGCGATTTAGTCGAAGATTTGAGGAGTGCTCGGATATATTTACGTTTAGTTGGATTAGCAGCTAATCTGCTGTTGCTTACTGTCTCGATCGTTGGTCTGAGGCTGAAATTACTCTATCCGAAACGGTAAGATAGCATTATCTTTTTTTGCCAGTTGCACTTCATGTCGTTTGGCTGGAGTTACAAAGAGTCGTGCAATGAGGTCGTGCATAAATGCGAAGAAAGGTCGTAAATCTAAGAGGTGGACACACTTGCATTGAATTTATATGCCGTGGGTAGTACAGATTATGTTTTTATTCAAATATCAAAAGTGTTTTGGCATTAGAGCAAGAGAAATTGAGCTTTAGAAAATACTGAGATATTTTCCAAATTAGTGCATTTATTCGATTTCACGCAGTTCTGGATAGTATGGAAACCGGGATTTGATATTGAAGCTATTTTCACATTTTCAATTTGCGTATTTTATAACTTCGAAAGCACAGCGATAGATGATTCCTTTATAAACTTTCAGCTACGTTTTTGTAACGTCGAAAACGATCGCGGATACTTTGGCCTGTCTCTCGATTGCCATAATCGTCTGGGTACGGCAATATGCGGATGTGCCAGACTTTCTGCTTGCTTCCTCCATCGTCGTTATAACTATTAGTGTTTATTCGGCATCAGTCTGTAACTGCGCCTTGGCAGTTATCACTTTCGTCGCAATCTCAAAGCCCTTTTTCTACAAGTCGCATATTACGCTCAGAAGGTAAAACAAGGCCATAGAAAGGAATAGTAAATGTGCAGGAAATGGGTGTTAGTGGAAAAATAATTTCTTTCAACAATGTTCTTTTTCTCAAAACCATTAAGTATTTAAACGAGAACGAAAGTTCTGTCAACTGTCCAACATTCATTTTTAATTATTTGATGATTTCTATGAAAAATACAGAATGAAAAGCATTTCTCACATGAATACGTTGAAATAATATCGGGCGCCAAAGTTTTAAAATATACACAGTAAGGATCAAGTCATTTTAAGCTTTTGATTTGTTATATTGAAAATTTTCATTCGTACTAATATTTTCGTTTATCTCTTGTTAATTTAACTGTTTCAGATGCTTTTATGTTGTGGCCTGCGTGTGGTGCTTTGCCGCGATTATCGGCATTACAACTACAGTTTTCGGTGTCGCCACGTACAAGCCTAAACGGGTTGACTCTTGCCCACTAGCGTGTCAGCAAGGATTTAAGATTACAGGTACTCGTTAATACTGATTCTTGTTTAAATCGGTTATATTCAACATCATAATGTACTTATCGTTGATTTTCTGATCTTCAAAGAAAAAGGAAAGGATGTTATTTTGGGCCTCTAATATGAAAATATTTCAATTATTACTGCAGCAATTATGATTGCGCCAGTACATTGATTAGTTAGATAGGGCGCGGTGTGACACCTTCTTCAGCGATGGTAGAAAGGACCATTCCACATTATTTTCACGATTCCAGTTATAGCAGTTGTAGCTGCAACAGTTTTATAAAAATTGCTCCAGGTAGTGATAAAAGAGTTATAGAGGAAGTGTGTGCCTTTTATTATTCTGAATTTTCAGTAATCAAAAGTCAGCAGGTGCTTTAAAATGAAAAACTTAGAACGTTTAGTGATTGAACAGTTATCACTTTTTCGAGGTTTCCGAAGACTAATTCTCTTCCTTTCTTTAACGACACTGCCGAAATTAGGTTTCGCTGTTTCTCAATATGTTTCCTTTTCCATTTCTGGAATTTCTGTTTATTTAAATAAGTACCTACTAATATGTTCATATTTCAGGCGCCATCATTGTTTGGGCTCTGTACATTCTGTCGCCAGCAACCTACATTC
Source organism: Plectus sambesii (assembly GCA_002796945.1). Taxonomy (NCBI): domain Eukaryota; kingdom Metazoa; phylum Nematoda; class Chromadorea; order Plectida; family Plectidae; genus Plectus; species Plectus sambesii. The sequence continues at coordinate 8,428 of NIUQ01003531.1, forward strand.
TTATACTTGTGTCGATAAAACGAAGCGCGCATGAAAATAGTGTAAAAGAAGTTAGGAATTTGTGGAAATTAGGACTGAATATTTTGGCCTTTGCCGTGTTTTCTCTGCCGTCATGTGTCGATCAAGCAATAGCGATTGCGCATTTGAAGGTTTGTCTGTTATTTTGCTACTTTTGCACGAAAGAGAGTTCACAAGGTCTTTAAAGTGCCCGAGAACAAACGGGCCTGTTTCATAAAATTATTATTGAGTGCTGCAGATTGAGAAATTGAGTATCAATTCCGCGAAACCTTCATCGCATTACCATAGGCAAAACAGATGCTCAGAGAGAACTGAGATTCAATATCTCATGTTTCATTACTCAATAAAGTTTCCTTCCAATAATACGCCGCCTGAACATCTGTCTTCATCTTGTCAAACAATATGCTCTATGCCGAACGATCCGAAATGTCTAACATGCTTCCGCTCGATTATATTTCCGATTTACGAATAACGTTTTTTATTGCTTTTGAATAAGTTTCAGCATAAGTAAATTAAACCAGCACTGAATTGTATAACCTGGTCGATGATTTCAAACACTTATGAAATTTTATTTAGCATATGCTGAGTTGTCATTCTTTTGCAAAGAAGCCTCTAACCATTTTTTTGATGACAAACATGATCTGACACTCTTGTTATAAAAATATTTTACTCTCAGAGAAAGCAAATGCAATTCCTTTAATTATGAAAGAATTTTTCAGAAGTGGCAAATAGCTGATATGGAAAAATGCTATGACATAGTAAACTGGAGAGAGCTGTATACAATGCGAATTATATATGAAGTCGCTCAAGTTGCAATGTCGCTCAGAGCCATTGTTGACCCTGCAATCGCCTGCTTCATGGACGAACAGGCAAGTTGAAAAATAGCCTTATGATTGCCAAATTTACTTTTAGTAAACTCATATTATGTACTAATTGTACATGGAATCGCCAATAAGTCAAAATTACTACTCACGATTATTTAAAATCATTTTTTGTTCTCGCAGCTCTCATAATTTGACATTCGATGATTTTTTCACCAGTTGAATACGAATGTTTGGTAGAAATTACATAAAGCTAGTGAGAGCGTCAGACTGCTGCGAACATCCTTCGATCCATTTCTGAAGCAGATCTCGGTGCCATTCCTCACTCCGTTTGTCCTAATTTTGTGCTTAATTTGCATGCAGGAAGGCAGAAAGCGCGAGTCGGTTTGGACATCCGAAAATTTATTTATTCGCTTTATTATCTTGTTTACGTAGTTATATTTATTGAAGCAAGTGCCTTGGTTTGTCGTAGTTTATCGTAACGTTGCTGTGAAAGACACTTCCACCAATCCACTTCCCTCCAACAGTTTATAGCTGGTGCGAACCTCACCAAAACATACTGTCCTCTATACTGGACAGATTAGGGTATAATTGTTTCCTCGCGCAACTGACAATTTTTTCATTCTCAACACATTTCTTAATTTTAGGCTCGGGGTATTATTTTTGCTAAATGTCCATGCCTCTGTTGGTCGTCCGATTTTCATGGAAGTACACGGACATCACTTACTTTGGGGACAATTAATGAAAGAAGCGCCGTTATTGCATCAGAGGGAAATCGCGACACCAACAATCACTCGAATGGGAATCATATTCACGTGAGAACATACGGAACTAACAATCCTAACTTGACGATGGAGAGAAATGGTATCCAGTTAGAGAGCCATTCGACTGAACAAACGCAGACATGGCGCCGAATTCAACCAAAAGCTAATGGAACAAACAATCCAGTGATTACGAGTGATGATGAAGTAATGAATAAACATTGAAACTATCAAAAAACTCACACCCACCTCATGTCTGACATAGATATTGAAGGAATATCATGCGTAAATGTACCAATTGCGTTTATCCGACCTGCCTCTTTGTGTAATTTTGTTGTGGGTTCAGAAGACGAACGGTTTATTCAATTCCAGAGAAGAGCAGTAAAGGAGCAATGTGAGCCCTCAATGCTCTATAAAGATGATCGTGATGAAATGAGAGATTCATAAAAATACGCATTTTGTATTCTGTATTTGATAACATGTATGATTTTTTATTCGGCGATATTTCTTCCCCAAATATTCAATGTGTTTGGAATGGAACGAAAATATCTTGACGATTCAAATGAAACGCAGTGTTATTTCACATGGAAGCAAAATGTTGATATAAGCTAAGAAGCTCATCCGATGGGCTGATTAAATTCATTTGACCAATCAATCGTTTTTCCTCTAAAGTGGCCAGAACAAATTTTGTCACCGTTCACGTTACTTTCGGGACCGAATCAATATGTTTCCTCAATTTTTGAATTTCTTTCTTCCAGATCATCAGTTATCAAGTTTGAGCTGTAATTTTTGCATTTGCGTATCTGCCATCGTTCAAACGAGTATCGCGAAGAATCGATAAAGCAGCTACGACTTCTTAATTTACCGTATCTCTTTTGATGATTGCGAGAAGAGGAGTGCTTATTCAACAGTTTACATTTTAATAGCAACGTACACATCACAATCATTCACAGTTATGAAAAACACGATGCTTCATATTTTGCATTGAAACATTCAGCTTAAACGAACGTACATTAAATGATTCCTAATAAATGTGATAATATAGTCCACCCTTGTGGCAATGTATTAAACATGTATCAGCATTATTCGTTTCAAGTGTCAGTATTCCATCCCATCTCTAATGTACCAATTATATGAGCTGTCAACAACAACATCTCCAGAAAATCTTTGATCCTCTGGCGAGACGGCATAGATTTGACAGTCGTTGGTGACCGGACTGAAGGCCAGCGCGATGCAAAACAAACTCTTGTAACATTGAATGGCACAAACTAATTCGGTAGCCGTCGTTTGCGCGAGTATATAAGCAGAGTTTGCAAAGCGACCGTGTCCCCTTTGCGAAAAACTCCATTGACTTGGAGCTGTAACAGAAATGCATATATTTGACAAGGGATTAGTTTCGAAACAGCTGAGATGATATAAAGATTAATAAGCTGAAAAATTCAAACTTCAGTAGTCAAAAGAGATGTAACTAGAGTATAGTAGTAAAAGGGAGATTTTAGGTAAGGTTCGCCTTTTCTTCGAACCGCATCGTAAACGCAGTCCGAAGGGGCTTGAAACGGTCTCGAAATTTCTTCGTGAAGAAGTAAATGATGTAGAAAAGACTATAGAGCAAAAAAGATAGTAGCCTATTATTTTTCCTATATTTTGCTATGAGACGAGCACATTTGTGTCGAAAGAGTAAGACAGCATAAAAATGATAGCGATTAGTGGATACAAAACGCAAAGATAAGGGTACTTCTTGGTGGTTATGTAATTTAGAAGTTATTATTTTCCGATTTATATGCGCACTGCATGAATGATATGCGCAAACCTAATCGTTACAAGACAAAAACTTTGAATTCTTCTCATTGATTGATTCATTTTGACTCTATAAATTGCCTTTCAAAAATACTATTGTTAACTCAAACTGTAAATGGCATGAATGCAATTAAAAGATATGCATACAAATATGAAAACCACTTTAGGTGAATTTGTTGGATTGTAAAAGATTTTGCAGCTCACCGAATTGACAGAGGACGGCTAATTTCATCGGGCCATAGGGAATAGCTGGGATATTCTTTTGCACATCTACAACCCCCAAGCTGTTCTGCAAAATTGCTGTGTCTTCATTGCTATACAAATTGTTCGGATTAAGCACTGCCCATGCAGTGTTGGACATAATAGCAGGAAAGGTTGTATAATCTCCGGTTGGCAAAAGTGCGCGCCAGTACCAACCTTGAGTTGGAAATGTATATGAAGTATTTCGAACTAATCCAAGCCAGACATACGGAATAAGGGCCTAAAACTTTTTTAAAGTAAAATATCGTTGGCGACATTTCAAGACAGGCTAAACTGAATACGAGTCTAAGCCAAGGCCAGTCGCGCGAAACTCTTCTCTTTTAAAAGTATATTTGTTAGCAATAACGCTCGTAATACTAACATGGCATCATATTGTTCATATTAGTCATGACTTTGAATTCATGGTTATAAATTTAGTTAGTTCACCTCCGTTTGATGCATCAAATATTCCTTTTAAAAATTATTTAAAAATAAGAAACCGCAATTTTTACCGAATCACACTTAGACGGTTTAATAGGCAACGAGATCCGGTTCTAGTGGTTTTTTGGCTTATCTATCAACAACAATGAACTATAGATATTAAATGTGTAAGCAAGAAACTGCCGCATATGCCCTCCGAGTATATTAAGTAAAGATTAATGCTTCTTTATTTATACTCTTCGACTGGGTCAAGCCAGATCGATGCTATTTGCGTCAAATAATAATTTTTAAAATAAAATATAACTAAAGTAATTAGCTGCAGTTTTGCTGTAACATATGCGCCTACTTAATCTTCTTATAACAAACTGCGACGGAATTCCGTGCTCACTTCAGATTTTTTAAGTTTTTCAGCCTACTACCGCTGGTTTGTTAAAAAATAAGTGATTTTGGCTTCTCCTGTTTCAGTACAATTTAAGGGCAAAATCTTACCGATGTATATTGATTTTTGTATACATTCAGCATATTGTAGGTGACTCCGACTGCCAGCGTACCGTGAGGCAAGCAAACCGACTGTGCATCGTCTTGAGTGGGCTGATTTGAAGCCCATGAAGAATCGCGGTAAAAGTAGAAACACCAGCCACCCACTTTGTACGATTTTGCGCTGTCACTTATGCATTCGTCGTATGCTGAATATCAAATTAGAGCAGTCTGCATTTACCACTTGATAACCGAATAGCACAATCATAGCTCTCGAAGATTGACTCTGAGAATAGTTTGTTTTATAATTCAGAAAATATTAGTCTAGTAAACTTAAGTATATATCTCTATGTTCAACAATTCTTCTTGCTGTGGAACAGGATCGGGTCAAAAAATTCAGTAATCACTCGATTGAACGCAGAGTATTGCAACGCATGCTTATGCAGGTGTGAAAATGAGAAATTTGTCAAAATTTCAACTCGAAATACCCCAGGATTTTACTTTTATCGGAAGAAAAATGTCAAGGAAGAGTACAATTCGAATTTGATCTTATTTGACTTACTTAGTGCGGCAGCGACATCGCGGCTGTTAAAAAGCAGGTGTAAAATGTGAATAGCGATGAAATAAGAGCAATTCGTAAGGCGACACATAATTAATCTGAAATACAGTACACTCTTTGAATAAGGCACATATTACGAAACACTGTCATCATGACTTTTATGTAAATGGGAATGGGCATTCTACTGCTCAAGCTGTGATTGAAAGAATCTGAAGATAACTTTAAAGTTTAAATAATACTCTTCTCTTACCTGCAAAAGCTAACAGCATAACCTTAAAAAATCGATAGAGCAAATCTGTTGAACTGGAGGCAAACAGAAAATTTCTAGCAAACACTATTTCATTTTTCTGAATCTCTATGCCTGGATCATCTAATGAACAATTTACTTAAGCCTCGCCTTAAAAATCTGTTTTTCCCCAGCTGAGCCACGTTTTACCATGTCACGGCATTCGCAATAAAAAATTAAAGAACAGCACAAACATCTTTCTCTGCGCTAGTTAATAGTATGGAAAATCAGTTAATGAAAATTGGTTCTGAACAAAACTTCCAGTTCCGTAGACTTCTGTTTTCAGCCAGCTGTTTGCAGTTCTATCTGGTGATATGAAAGCGATCAGCTATCCGCTAGGTGCAGCGAACAAGAGTTAAAAACAGCAATAGTTCTCATGGTTAGCAAAACAGCGATGGTTGCTAGGTGGTTTCACGATTAGTTGCCGCACTATATGTTCGGATCGTCATCAACGGTGTCGCCACTGGAAATTTAAATTTGTGCATTTTGTATTATTCAGCAAACCGACAGCAGATCTGTTCGATGATCAGCCAGGGATCAAAATCTATTGCGCTGATCGGACGCAAATAAGCGCATGGTAACAGTACTCATGGTAAGCTTGACGACAGCAGCGATTAGTCACTGAAGTTTCAACGATTGCGAGCTCAGAGATCTGGAAATGCCCGTTTGTCGACAGATACAGCTAACTTTCATGATTGTGGGGGCACTGAAAAAAAGGCATTTCCTGCTTGCTCCAAGATAGTAGATGGAAAGCTGGGGTGATCATCGCATGGTAAATGCACAAGTCGAGAGCGCCACTCAGGGTTAGCAAGGAGTACTAGCCGTCGAAAAACTTTAAAAATAGATTTGGACTCTGCATGTTGCTCTCTCAAAAGAGAAGCAACATTCGAATGCACCGATTATGATCTTTTCTCGGGCCAAGCTTCTTGAGTGCTAGCACAAACTTGAGAAGTTTTAATAGTACACACGATATATCATAAACTGCTGCCGAACTCACCCTCTCTGATACAATATAGTGCATTTTGATATAATTGTAGCCTTAGGAAAATGAAAATAAAAGTTCTAATGAACAATATCTGCCAGTTAATAGGCAAGCATTACACTAGAGTCAAATGAACTGATAGTATGGACCATTTTTACGTAAATAAGAACACTTTACACACCTATTAGGATATCTGAATATCAATAACAAATGTTTTGAAGTCGCGTCAATAAAAGAAACGTCCTCTTTGAATTCGAAATATCCTTATTAAAGTGGCAATGGTATATGTACAAGATATGAAATAAAGGAAGTGAAAGTCCACCACTACAGAAGTATAATATGGGTTGAAAAGTGCGAAATCAGCGTCGCAGCGACAATTAAATTACGCGTTACAGCCTCCGAACGAATCGTCAAAGTCCATTGGCATTTTTTCAAGGGTTTACAACAAACGTTGGACATTGCACAAATATGAGAAGATGTGATATATTTGCTATTCCAACATTTATATGCGCTGTTATTTTTTAAAAGTAACAGTCAAAGAGCCGCTATCGAAGAGTCTTGGCGCGTTCATGTACTGTTAAATGGGTCGCCGGTTGTAGTGCGGCCTTCTATTTAGCACCAACCAATCAAAATTGTTTTTTCTAGCCGATTAGTCTTTGGATTGCGCAGGTGTTCGAAGAAATGGTATTCGTCGTCGTACAGTGCAACTAAATCAGGTCGATGCAGGACAGCGCTAAAGAAATAATTTTGTGGCAACAGCATCGGAATGAGCAACTTCTTTAGTCGATCAACGGAGAAACCGAGATGGTCGTTTTTATCGAAGAAACTCTCATATTCATCTGAAAAAGGAGACATTCAGACGAAATTTTAGCTTTAAAAACGTAAATATACTCTCTAAATCGAGTTCATTGTTTTTCAATGAACAGTTCATTGTTTTTACACCAAAAGAATAATTCATTGTTTTAATGAAATAATTCATTGAATAATCATTCCAATGTTTTGCACTTCAACGTGCATTATTGATTTTTCAATGAATCTTTTCATTATTTTTTCAATGAACTACTTCATTAAAACAATGAATTATTCTTTTGGTGTAAAAACAATGAACTCGATTTAGAGAGTACAATAGACAAAGATAGCAATTTTTGTGTTTGCATATGTGCATATAAGACGTAACTTTGGAACACTTGACACATCAGCGATTAGGGCTGTTGAGAGTACTCCATTTCAAATGTTTCTTATCCTCTGTTATCGAACAACATTACCTGAAGACGGTCATGCTGCATTAAATTTTGATAGTTTGCGCTTCTGATTACAGAACTCAGTAAGCGAAATTATCATGATGTAAAGTATAAATTCTGGGCCATTAAGGTAGTAGTCATATTGTCTGCCTTGATGAAAAATTGCAAACATATTGCTCTTAATTGCAATTATTGTGATATTCTCATCAGTATGTCGATCATTTTGTGCTTAATTTAAGATTGCTCGTTTCTCAATGGGAACATCATGCATTTATAAACAGACAGTTCTGAGCTTGTCGATCTAAGGCGTGCATGGTATTGCGATCTAATAAAATATTATTGTTGATTTGCAGGATAATAAAAAAGTACTATCGTTTTAGCGGGAACCGACGCAGCAGCCGCCTTCTTTGACTCGCATGAGAACTTCTATATTCATCCCTATGTGACGTTAATGTTAAATTATCCGTCTGAAGGTAGAGCTAGGATGTAAGAATAAGCAGAGGAATACGGGAAAATTCTCTGTTACACATATTCGACTGTAACATGCTTACCGTCATTGTCAAAGATTTGGCGCAGCGACTTTTTAGCAATTATCCGACCGAAATGAGTGCAGTTTGTTTCACGATTCGCGCTGTGTGCAATCAAAGTGTAATTATTGCCTTGAATATGATGCCAATTATCAGTAGTTCCTGTGTGATAGTGAACTGAAGTATCTTGCAGATGGATTTGTCTATATAGGACAATCGCCCAAGCGCGATATGGATATTTTGCCGATAATTGTTCAAAAATGTAGCCTGATATCTAAAATATTAAAATTCAGCTGTTTGATTAACTTCACAGAAATGCTATTTTATCGTAATGGTATGTTGGCGGTATATGTATGTTCGAAAAGTTTGATAATGTAAAATTACATTACTTGAGAATCAAACATGGTATAATTCAAGATACGCGCTCTTACCGCCGCCACCCCGTTTCA
>NIUQ01003532.1:0-17015 GCA_002796945.1 Plectus sambesii
CCTAAGAAACACTATGAATCTCAAGGGTGTTCAACAGCAAGCGCGACTTGACACCGAAGTCAAAGAGTTGCAGCCACTGGCTGATTAAGAAGACATTTCGTTCGTCATCTTTAGCGACATTCAACGAGCATATACCCTCTCTCTGAGGCCGAATGTTCTTAGCGTTACTATGCAATTTTGCAATGTGACTCAGAGTTTGGATTTGTTAAACGCCTTCAGACAATATTCATAAAAAGCTTATCACATTTCATGCGCTTGGCTGATTTTCGGTTCATCAGTTGAGTGTATAATAGGTGGTACACTACAACTGATATTTGATGCTAATTTGATTTGTGACTGATATTCAGCTCACTTTATTTAACTTTTGTTATTCAACAAGGTTGGTGCTATTTGTGCAAAAATGCATCAACTACTTGAAATTTCAGTTGACGCTAGAAAAATTCTAAAAACCATTATAATAGTGCCCTTTATCATGTGGACACAGTGCATTAATGAACGATGCTTAATGAGAAGTCATGATTTTTGTCGTTTAACGTGCGGAAGAATAGGTTTTTAATTGCCTTATTGAGTGAAGTATTATATTGTTGCGGGTTCGTGATCATCACATTCATCTGCGAATAAAAACATACTGATTGAGAAGTTACACCCCAAATACAAGCCCCCGAGGCTTCTGCTCATGTTCTTTTATCCGAAAAAGCTGGTTATATCCAGCGGTTTACATTTATGGGTTTTTCCTTGTAGAAAATATCATTATATGGATCAGTTTGAGAATTTTATTCTTTCAATCAGATTTAAAGTGTGCAACTGAGGGGGTTTCGATCTCCAACGCCAGCTAATACTGTGGGCGACATATGTACAGTAGAATTAGCTTATAGCGGTTTCGGTTATAACGGTTTTTCGCTTATACCGGTCAAGTTTAGCTAGTCCCAAAGCGTATCTTCCCATACAAACAAGTTCGTTTATACCGGTCAAAAAATGCCGGTCCCGCAAAAACCGCTATAAACGAATTTCACTGTACTATGCAGTACCCTTCGGGTTCCGCAACGACAGTTTGTAAAGTAGGCGGCCCAAACTTTGCCCACCTGAAGCCCCATACTAGGACACGATGCGGTAAAATTTGGGCTCCAAGCACCTTCCCGTTCAAAAGTTATGCCACCTGTTTTTTTGTATAGCGCATCTCTAATGAGAGCAGTTTTACACTGAAAATATTATCAGCAATTTTGGTGAAGTCAAATTCGATCTTTTATTGCACCAGAAATTCAACATACACTTTATACTCATTAAAACGCAACAAAATTATGATTGAAACTGTAAGAATTATCCACCGGCTCGACCACAGACCAGCACGGCGATAAACAATAGCACAGGTATTAGCGGCTGAGTTTTGGAAATGGGTGCCGGAGGTGCATTGCAAACTCAGCTCGCATGCCGTTACTCCAAGCAATCTTGATGATTCTTTCCAAATCAACGCCAAAATGGTCTCATTCCTCTTAAATAATATCCCCGTGTATGTTCAAGGTAGCAAAATCAATAGCCATGTGGATTGGCAATTACATCACTAGTCCTGAGGCTCAACCTCGTTGACTGCTTATGATTTGCGGCTTGCTGTCTTCGGGTTTAATTCGAGCTGTGATTTGCGCTGCATCAACTTCTGACGAATCGGCCGGTGGTCGGTAGAACCAGTAGGCAATCGCCAGCGAGAGGACGATCAAAGTTTTTAGGCCTATCGCTAAAATAAGCACAATTTTCATGCATAAAATATTGGCTTTAGAGTTTATCAATTGATCCAAAATTACAAGCTTATTTATTTTTCTTAGAGTAAGGAAAAGTAATTATGTTTACAGTCGCTTAATAGCTTATGTTTTAAACCTATTTTATGCGCTTTTCAGTATCTTAGTGTGCCAAGTAAATTCTAGGATCTCTATTTTCTCAAGGATCCACTCTTCAAGCGAATCCATAATGGATTATATGGAAAACGCAGAAGCGTAAGCTTCAAGACCCAGACCGTAGAAAGCATCAGATATGTTAGCCCCAATGCAATGCTTCAAATAGGTCATCAATAACTCAATGCTTTGCTCAAACTTTTAAATTGATAAAATTAATATTTGAGTGCTAAGGTAGAATTACTTATTGAATATTTGAGATACTGATCCATTCGATGATATAAAGCAGAAAAACATGACCAGCACTGATATGCAAAGTTACTTGTTACCATGAATCAATAGGGCAGCATCTGTATGGACACCCAAAAGTTTGCATACAAAATAAGTTTACGGATATTTGAGACCTATGTTTGGGCGCTTTACAAAACGTATTCTTACCAAAAGCAAATATAGCGAACGACAGGTCATGACTACTGTATCGAAGGCACGTTTGTTTTTCACCACAGTCTGTCTTCCATAAAATGCAAGTATTGTCAATAGCCATTCCAAAGAAAACAGCGCCGGGAATCGAGCCTGAAAATCAGTAATGCCAGATGATGGACTTATTGTCATAAATAAAGTAACATACCAAAACACCTCATGAACAACCAACCGTAGCCAAGGGACATGGTGCGTTGTTGAAAAGGCACTACCCTAAAAATATGCATATTATTGTCGTTTAATAGATTCTTTTCCTACTTCAACGCCCAGGCCTTAAAATTTGTCTTTGCCTTAGTTTAAATGACTCATTAGCCAAAAGAACAATACAGAGAGACAAGAACGTAGGATATGTTTACCTTAGAACGGCTTGCTGGATTGGCATTGCGCTGCAGAATGTAGCGAGCACGAGAAGAGAAAAGACGATCATAAACAAGAGCACTCCTCCACACGTCGTTTCACATAAGCCGGATACGACTTGGTGATCAAATGACGATAGGTCCACCGATCTACTTTCGGCCAGCGAATTTGCGCACGTGCAATCAGTCCACATCTGCAAATTATCAACCTGTATACAATTTCTCATTGGATAATATTCAGGAGCGAATTGTAAATTTCACATGTCACTTTTCAGAAAACTGTCTCCTGTCAAACTTGGTATAAACTATGAAAAACGATCCTCACTGAAAGCTATCGTTGAGACGCCGAGAATATGATATGGCACAATAGTTAGCGAACGGATATCAGGAACACTGTAACGACGATGGGGAAGTGAATTGAAGATCACGTGAAATTTACATTCCCATGGCCCTCAATTATCTACTGATGTAGCTAACAACAACACTAAACTGACTAAGCGCTCAAATCAAAATTTGTAAGAGTTAGTGGCTAGTTATCTACTTGTCGCAGTTTATTCAAATAAATTACTGATCAATCACAATCAATTGAAAAAACAATGAGAGAGATAAGCATTGCTGAAGAAGCACAGTATCAAAACACAAAAATCAAATTAAAAGCTGAAAAATGAGTAGGTTTTGGAGATTTTCAATATAATGAATTGCGAAATCAACTTTAACGATTATCATACGGTAGTTATAGATATTCCCTTAAGTGTACAGTGAGCTTGTTAATGCATACTAGAAATGATTTCTCACCTGATGCTCTGATCCGTTTGCACTGTTTACCCTTGTTGTGCAGCCTGCGTGGCAGGGCGAGTAATAAGTCATGTAAAGCTGCTTATTGCAGACGGGTTCATATCGCTCAATACATCCACAGTTTTGATTGCAACCATTGCTGAGATTTGTCCCATCCAACACTGAGCTGTAACAACGCATTGCAACGTTAACGGTAAAGGGAGGTCAATCAAACTTACGAGTTTGTGTAAGGCGATGTTACTCCAGCAAAAGGAACATCCGGACATTGAGTTAGAAATATCAAGCAGAAAGCAGCAGATATAATATTGAAGATAAGGGCGAGTCGAATCGCCTGACCGCAGTGAAGATGAAAAGCACGCAGTGCAATTCCACCAATAATCGTACCCAAAAATGCCATTGGAACGACGATTGCACCTATAACATTATTCAAATATTTAAATCACTCTTTTTTATCAGTCCGACGTACCTGTAATAAACGATGCCTTGCTGGCAGTGAATGTGAACAGATTTTCAAATAGCTTTGGTACAAAAGTGATAAAACCATGCATAAGGAATGCTTCCGCCGTCTGCATCACTGTGAGCGCAAGGAATGTCGGGTTAGTCGTCAAAATCTGCAAATACTGCTGCTCTCTTTTCTACCACGTTAATGAAAGAGATGGTAAATATGAATATCAAGAAGAAGAATATTGAAGAGAATGTGAAGAAAAGGGAGGAGGGAGAAAATAAGAAGGAATGAGTCGAACCCAAAATGATCGAGGAAGATCTTTGAGATTGTCGCCGAATGCGCTCTTCGTTAAAGAGTGGTTGGTCTGATCGATATCCTTTGCCCTGTGTTCCTTGGCGCCTGAAAATGTTGGACAGAATTGATACAAAATTTTTAAAGAATCCCTTGGCTTAGATTAAAACGATATCTCGGATGCTACACTTAGTTTCATTCAATATGTTAGTTTAAAGCTATAACTGTTAAAAGGATAAAATCTTTCAGTAGTTGTGCTATTAACACGCAAAAAATGAAGTTCATAAGTAGCACTATCACACCCCTTTCTGCTTTTCCAATAAAGGAAAGTTTCTTCGATTAGTTAAACTCAATGTAAGCGCACTATTTTGTACACATTTTCGTGTAAATTTTACCTGGCAATTCATTAGCGTAGCCGAGTACAGGTATGGCGCAAAGTACTGCACCGACTCCAGTGACCAAAAATGCCATCCACCAGGCGCCGTACCATCTCGGGTCACTCGTTCCCGAGATTTGTAGGCTGTAATCATAAAATTAGTACTTTCAACGATTATATCAAAATTAATTTTCTTCGCAGCTTAATTGTAGAATTTGCAGCAAAAAAGTGAACGCCAAGTATCTTCGCTTCTCTGAAGCATTACTATTTGAGTTGATGCATATTTTCACGAGAAGTTTGGGTGCTTTTTGGAGAACACAGTTGGTAGTTATTAGGCCACGGAGGATTTGAGTTTGGAAAATACCAGGTAAGGTTTTATCAAATTAAGAATCAAATAAGTTCGTCCCACATTTGCATTTTTATGTCCCAAGTGCTTTGTTTAAAAGGTATCTGCTGTATGCAAAATGCGCAAATTTTGTTAATTGCTAGAAAACTGAAATTTCCATCAAAGTAAAATTTGATTTCACTCTCATTCTTTCGTTTTGTAGTGATGTTTGTGGGATAATGTAAACTTCCACAAATGCGAACGCTGAACTAAATGATGAATCCACTTGGCCATATTTTTATCATTGAAAAAATCGCAAAAAGCTTGTTTTGCCATAATTCGGGAACATGGAGATAATAATACGCTTCAAAATACCTAACTCAATTTCAGTTGGTTGAAAATACTTACAGTTCACTACTCGATAATTAAGTGATCTATAAGTCCTCTTTGTAAAGAAGTGTTTTGAAATAAAAGCATACTCATGCCAATCGGACTTTCCGATATCGCCCCACACTTTCAATAGGACTCCACCAACGAGGAATCCGAGCGCAGGTCCAACGGTACTTGCCGCAAGATAAACGCCTAAACGTACGCAATTCATCGAGTGTGAAAAGCTTCCGTGTTCACCACTGCTTTTCATGATGAAGTGCGGAAATAAGAAACAATTTTCGCCGAGAAATGTCGCACAACAACCCATTCAATAGGTTGTATTGAGTATGCCGCTCCCGCAGCGAGCAGTAATCATATTTTTATAATTTTATCGTTTTCATATGGCGCTTTTGGGAGTGTGTCAATGGGTCGCGAAGTAAAAGATGCGCTATACTCGTAGTCCCGTGCTCTCACCATAATAAGCATACATAACCGCGGCGTTGGAACCCTCACATCCCACTGATCCATTTTTAAGCAGCCCCTTCTTTGCTAAACTCTTTTGTTATCATTCTGTTGAATTAAATGCTAACCGAGGTAGACTGGTGAGGCTTGCTGACTAACACTCTCGTCGATATAGGAAATACCCAGAGTGTAAAGAGGAGAAGCGCCGAATCCGTTGAATAGTTGACCCAACATCAAAATGAGCAAATAATAGCTGAAATTTGAGACAAATTATTTATGAAAACTGCTAATAATGTCAGTTATTTGCCTGGAAATAGCAAAGCGAACAAGAATATCCTACTTTTGCATATCTCAGCGCAAGGAATGATTCTTTATCAATATTGCTATCTGTCAGGCTATTAAAGGAGCTCAAAATAAGTTAGATATTTTCAGTCACCTGCGCTGCCTACTATTCATCATTAAGCCTTACTGTAGTGATGATCCACCATATGTACAAGTCACTTCTTCGCCATCCTTGACGCACACATCCGAAACTTTTTGTCCACCATCGTAGGGACCAGAAATGAATTGCGGTGATGTGATGACAAACGATCCCACAGCCATTATCACCATTCCCCAACCAATCCAGCGACCTTTGTGACCTAAAAAAAAAGTTTGTTTTCAATGATTCATCCTCATGATGCCGCCGGTTGGCACTCGTCTCCCGTGAGAGTGCGTCGGTACACCCATGCCTGGATATGGATCGGATAGGTGACTGAAGGGATGGAGTTGATGCAGCTCTCTGGGGTCCCGAAGGCAACCCTACTCTTCAATCGTCCCACAAAGCCGGGCATGTATGCTCAAAGGACAGCGTTCATTTGCAGCACACCGTACGTGCACTTTTCAGTCAAAAATGGATGAATATTTAAGAATGTTTTCAAAACTAACTGATATTCAGGCAAATTCGCTGTTGGACATTTGTCTCTTGTACAATAAAGCCCTTGTTTATCATTCAAATCGTTATTCAGGGAGCTTGGGGCGAGATGAACCAATCGCAAATAATTTTTATCAGCTGGATGCTAATTTTCAGGGCAATTTGCCCATAAACCAAAGCGTATACTAAACAAAACTCTTAACATAAGCAGTACCGCGCGTCTTCTCTTTATGCAGTTTTAACCGGTTAAGAGTGACATATCGTTGCTGTATGCTGCTGGCATGCACCTACCCTTGTTTCCCCAGTGGCACACAGGAATAAGAGCGAGCACAACGGCGACATCGTAGAAAGCGCTGAACAAGCCGCTCTGAGTGCTGTTTAGATTGAATCGCTTCTCGAGTGTGGTGATGCTAACTGGAACCAGTCCGTTTACAACCATCCCTTGGACGACAGCGCAAAACGACAAAAACGTCAACAACAACTTGGTATTGTGCAATGACTGCAGCCATCTCGGTGTCCAGCTGAAAATGAGCGCTATTCAAGATATATACGTTAATCGCATATGTATCGCTTAATAGGTAAAAAATTAAAATGATGGCACGGTTGCAAAGCAAACAGTAAGTAAAGGTACTTACAACTAATTAAATCGATGTTAAAGAAGCTAACAAAAATGAAAGTGTTAGTGAGTTGGTGGCCACTGAAAACGCTAGTAATCAAATGAGCTATTGAGATAGAGCATGGAAATATTAATAGAGGCCGATACTAATTTAAATTGAGAAAGCTTAAGCATAGATCGTATTTGCAGAAAGAAAATATGATTTAAGAAAGAAAGCTCTACCTTCCGAATCCACACAGCAGTGGCTGTGTTTCATCATCAATAATATCTTTATGGGCAGCGCTGGTGACAAATTGCTGGCGAATTCGTCCACTCGGTAAATTTCCTCTCTCATCGAGAACAAACGCCGGATTGTCAGTCGCCATCGCACCCGTAGCTGGAAACGAAAGACGTCAATGAGCCGCGTGGAAGCAAACTATATTCTGACATGTCTTGCTGACCTTTAGTGTTGCAATACTATTAATTAACTGCTTTTAATGTCCATAAACGTTTCAATATCTATCCGCGCTCATCGATTGGAATTATATTATTAACTCATTCGTCGACGAATTCTGGGGCTTTATCGGATCATTGTAACAGGAAAGGAGGTTTTCAAGTCTGAAAATATGATCTCCTTTGCGGAGTTGTCAACGGGGTTCTGAATTTACATAAAGGTGACGTTTCGGATTAAGCCCTGGCAAAAAGATGATTATGAACTACTAAATGCTAGAACTGGAAGCCGAAATTCAGTTTTAATGTTTCCCACAATCAGCGCGGAATCTGGCATGTGAATGAAATTTTTTGACAGAAGAATACTAACAATTTACTATTAAATTTACCCCTGTTTGCATTGAGTCAAAATTTTGCGCATATGATTAATAGTGCAGTTTTATTTTGTTATCTGATGCAGGATAGAGAGCGCATCGCCTTTAATTTACAGTTGCGATATCTTAGACGCAAATTCAAGCCTGCTGAGAAGATGCAGGAAACTAACATGCCCTAATGTTAAGTTTGAGTTAGCGCAGCGCAAATGAAATAGCGGTGGTTGATAATGTTATGCACTGCGCATTTGTTGCCTATGGCGCTTATAGAGAAAGTTACTGCAGCGCCGCCGATAGTGAAACATTCGAAGGAAACAATGAGAGACATAAAGTGGACGGAAAACGTGGCTGGAAATAATTTTTTCGGCAAAACATATGAGCACGAGCAAAGGTGCAAAATTGACGACTACAGAAAACGTCGGTGACGCCTGAACGCTCGAGCGAGACAGGAGAAATCAGAATGAACCATGAAGAAAACGATAAAAGAAAGGAAAATGAGCGGCGAGCTGGATCCCTCTTCACCTCGCTCCATGAAATGAGGAATCTGTTACAATAACTCGCTGATTTAAGTTTGTAATAACAAATCATTATAAAATGAATAACTATTCTACTATTAATAGTATTGCAACACTCAGAAAGACAAGGTATTCCCGCCGCGAGCTTTCCTTGCTATTCGCCGAGCTGCGATAATTCTACTCAATTACAATCTAAAAGAATTTCATGCTACGACTATTAACTCGTAATACGACCACTGCAATGCGTTTTTGAAACATGTGCAATAATAAAATGTTTAAGAAATGCACCGAAATCTTCAAGATGTACCTGCCTGAACAATCAAAACAAAGATATTCACAAAATTTGACAATTATCAACTCGTACATGATTACTCTTAGGACAAATTCAAGATACAGATTTGCAGCTGCCTCTTATAGAAAAAGATGTTGCTGACAGCAAATTTTGGCCAAAATAATCTGCTGGTTAAGCGACATTGTAATGTGGATGACCTTCCCCGGCCGCCAGTAGAAACAATTTACAGTTTTGATTGTTCGTTCAAGAATAGTATCAAATCTAAATGTCGGCTAGGTCACGCAATGATGTAAAATTCAGCATATGACTGTAACTCTCTCTCTCTCTCATTAATACCTGAATTGTAGATGGCGCTGAATTTAACCCTAGCGATCTTGTCGTAACAATTTCGGATGCAACTCACGACGAAATGGCTGCTAAATGAAAGAACAAAGTAGGCCCTCAATCTATCACATATTCAAAGCAGTAGAATGTGCTCTTGCGTATTCAATACAACAGAGCTCAACATAGCCGCTCACTTATTGATCAACTGACTTTGCTGCGACAGCCAGGTGTAGGCGTGTTGTTGTTGACAAACGTATCGAAGGGACGAACAACCGGCCACTGCGCAAGTTGGACAAAGACCAGACCGGCGCGTGTGCGTCGGGGAATGGCGCAATGCGGTCGGAGTTTCCTCGCCCGTGTGTAGGTCGTAGGATGGTCGCCGACTGACGCAGGCAGACACGAACGTCTCGTTTCGTGTTTTATTCGTTCACACACCGTCCTCTCTCTACTCTGTCGTTACTTCCGCTACGAATCGCATTTCTCAACGCAATTATTGCTGCAATCTGTTGCCAAGCGCTTGTGATCGATAAGCAACCCTTTGCTCCCTTGTGTCTTTTGAGGATATATGGGAGGCGTTCAGAGGCTTCTCGTAATAGAAGATTAAAGTATAAACCGGCGATTTGGCTTTGAAACGAAAGACACTGCTAATGGAAGGGGCAATCCTTCTGCCAAAGTTTTAAGTAAATGATGCACGATAATCGGGGAAACAAGTTCAAACATTATTGAGCGGAAGACGACTGTCCTATTTAAAAATGCAAGGATACCATTTCGATGTGTGCAGACCACCATCGCGTTTCCTGCACAAAATAACAAGAAACAGAAGATCGTTACGGAGGGATTTCTCAAAACAAGAGCGGTTTTCGATATCAACAAAGAGGAGTAAAGTCAAGTTTGCCAAATTAAACTGATTCAGTGCCTTTCAGCTTAAAAATGCTTGGGATAATTCCAGTTTTTTAGTGGTCATTTCAAGTACTCAATAGAACAGCCTTTAACATATTCAAAAATGTTCGAATTGCTTCGAGCTTACTAAGTATAGATAAAAAACTAAGCATTTCTTATGGTAAAACTTAAGTTTTTTAATTAAATAATTTCTTTATATACAAAAATTACTCTCTTTTTACGCTAAAACGTTGCATGTTTCTGCGATGGAAGAGTACGTGCATGACGACACGTAGTCCAATTCCTCAATAAATTTTGATCTGCTCAGTGCAGATTTTGCACATTGTACCTTTTTTAATTTTGAGAGCAGTATTTGTACAATCAACCAGTCTTGTCATACACACTGTTGTGATAATAGCTGTGAAACAATTAGCATGCTTCAAAAGTTTTTAATTTCCACTGAACCTATTGTTGACTGCGCGTTTCACTTTACTTACTCTAGGCAATATTATTTCTCATAGTTTACTGAATTCCTAAGTTCACCGTGACGAAGTCAAAGAAAACCATGCGACAAAGCGGGCAGATCGCACATCGGATATTGCAGAAAATTGTGTCTTATCTTCAGGACCGTGTTTTGCACGAATGCAAGTCAACATTTCGGCCAAATTAACTTTTCCAATTTGATGTTATCGATTTAGTAGTAATTCTTGCAGCCAAGAGTGAAAAGAATTGATAACTGGCTGAAAACTAAACAGTCGTCAAAATCAGCTTCAGTTTGGACGTCGGTCAGTTATGCATGAAATACACTAATTTCATGCCGTATGAAATGTACGCAATGATTCACAAGTTTATTTGACGTTCCTTCAACTTTCTCGATTTACAAAGCAGAAACTGTTAATGTCACGATGCAATCAATCATAAAACAGAAGTTTGATCAAATCACAATACTATGCTTGTACGAGTGAGCTAACAGTCACAAGGCATGATTTGAATATCCTTGACAATAATCGATTGCGATTACAATCAATTGAGCTTTATATCAATATGGCAAAATGCACAAGATTTGAATCCCTTCAAGTATAGGCTATAGATTAGGCAGGAACGTAAGTTTCTCTCAAATATAGCACAGACACAACAGCATGCTTATAATAGGGCATCCATCAGCGTTTGATGGGCTACATTTCAGGAGTCCTATTCGACACTTCGAGATAAGCGATATATATCGTAATCCCAAGATTTCGGGCCGCTATGAATAGAATGGTACCCTTAATCTTCCGGTTTCGATAAATTACTTCACACCGCCTCATCGACGGATACAGCTTCACTTGCGCGACCACCGGGCATATTGTGAACATTAACCTTCGTGTAACCTGCATGACATTGAGCCAAAAATTGCTTTCATATAAACAGCTCCCTATTTATTTATGTTACAGCCCTTGCTGTGCACATAGTATCCATCCCACAATTTCTACTTATGACTATGGCAGTTTGCCATATTTTCATATAGCGAAAAATACAATGTCGCAGCATAAGGAACAAAGCGATTGTGACGGTGATAGTGCGAAAGAAAGAAGTCAGCCAAACGAGCACAACAAGAGTAACTGTACAACGTAAGGTTGGCATTATCAGGACTGCATACACATACAAAATTATATGTCGCTGGTGACGTATGGAAAGGAGAATACGTCATATCCGTATAATACGTTCAATTTGACGTATTCCACGTCATTTTGACGTCACGAATGACGTGAAATACGTCAAACAGAATGTATATCCGAATATGACGAATTTACCTTTCCATACGTCGCCGGCGACATAATTTTCTGTGTCCACCCAAGAGATGCCGGCCTTTTTCAGTCTACCTGTTCTCCGGAATATTCAGCCACATACTGTACAAGGCCACAAAAACGAGAATGAATCTCATTAGCAGAATATTTAAATACCTTCAAGTCCATGTTTCAATACAATTTAACTTCAGCACAAACCAACGAATTTTCCCTGATGCATAAAACAAACATTACGCAGTTGTTTTAATGAGTACACTCTTAATGGGAAGATAAGCGAGGGCCGCTTGGGTGATCATTCATCATTAGATTACTGTTATCAGTTGTCCGTTCCTTTCTGAATAGGGCGCTCAATACATGAAGTTTCCGATGTGTCATGAATACTGCATTCAAAACCTGATTGCGCAATCAGAATATTATAATGAGGAAAGATAAGCCCGTCAATTGCTGCTCAATGGGCTAGGAAGTGCCCCAAAGATGAGTTCAGATTGGTGTTTTGTGATAGTACCAATGGTTTATGTATGGACGGTTAGAGTTTGCGCACTCCCCTCCGATTTCGTTTTGCATTCTATGAAATGCAACTGTATCGAGGAACTGTTTTGTCGTAACAGTGTGTACCACACTTCCAACAGGAGCACAAGTAACTCTTTGCGATCCTTTTGGAGGACCTTGGACGATATTTAATACTGCAGCAATGCCATAAGGGAGAGAACAGCACATTCTAGTCACCCACATTTGCCCTTGGTCCTTCCAAAAACGTCCCAATTAGTCATTCCCATTATGAGTGTTCCCATTAAAGATTTTATCATAATATAACCGTAGGTCTGATCAACTCCTTACTTCAAGTGGGTGTGAATGGGTAATAGAGAGCCGTGCATGA
Organism: Plectus sambesii; assembly: GCA_002796945.1. Taxonomy (NCBI): domain Eukaryota; kingdom Metazoa; phylum Nematoda; class Chromadorea; order Plectida; family Plectidae; genus Plectus; species Plectus sambesii. Next base: position 12,786 of record NIUQ01003532.1, read on the forward strand.
CGCAGACATGAGAATTGCAGCTGCAACTTGTTGAAGCGATGTCCATTCTTAGATGAGAGCTTGGTGTCGTCAGTTTGAGCCCATTGGTGTCGGCACCACCGCCCAATCCATGGCGAAATACTTGAGTCAGAAAAGGGCTAATCTGTCGCAGACCGAACATTTTCGCAAACTGCACATTCTCCGTCATGACTGTAGCCAGAGTCTGAAAGTCACGATACATGCAACTGGTCAACAGCTCAGTCTCAGTGGCATTTAATATACTCTCAAATTCAATCCTAATATTGATCTAGCAATATCTCAGCACATGCACAGGCTTGTATTTTTATCATTTGAAATTGTTACAGTCTTTAACGCGTTTCAAAGTGCTTGATGTACTGAATAAAACTATCAAGGGTGAATAAATTTACGCGGCATACTCGTAATGAATGCTCAGATTCCCTACTTCGGCGCTATCGTCAGACTTGATACTTTCTACAGCTCCATCCGGTACACAGTTAAAAATATAGCCAAATTACTCTTATCAGTCTGTCCATATCTTAATAACGTGTGACTACTTGTATCAGGTAGGACACTATTGACAAATCAACGATCTTTCTACAGTTTCAGTTGAAATAGTTCTAATTATAACAATATGATGAAACAAGTCCGGAGTCGCTAAGCTGATCAAACCTACAGAGTATCATCGCTTACCGAGACATTAGGCAAAATGAGAAGCATGTTTCCAAAAGTAGTCTGAACGTCCTCTGGCGAGCGCGTTTCTTTGATGTGATCGAGCAGGGCAAGCTGAGTTTTGTTGCGAAGCGCCAGAATTGCTTGCTTAGCAGCTGATGACAACCCGCGGACGACTAAAATATTTTCCGTAGTGACATTTGCCAATCATACAAAAATATTAACTCTCTCTAAATAAACTATCCTCAGCAGCTGTCATCTTTATTCCTAGCCGTCACCAGACAATTTTTTAGGATGAAAATTTGGCAAGTCAAAATATTTGAGAAAATTGATCCATATTGAATGTGACTTATTATGGAATTTAAGACATCGAGAATGCACTCAAAAGTTTCAAAATTTGTCCTGCATGTGTGAATAAAATAAAGTAAGCTAGGTTATGCATGACGAGTCTTGTCCATGCTTTTACCAATTTCAAAGAATGATTGGGAATGATCGATAGATGTGTTGCGTTTCTTAATCTTCCGATAAATTTGATTGGCGAATTTCAAGTTTTGCTCTTACCCGGATCGAGCGCAATGATTGCCATCAAGCAGACCAGTTCCTCTTCAGCAAACTTCATGCGCCTCATCGGAATTATTAGCTCATCCAGCATTCGCTCCACGAGGTTGTTGGCTAGTAAGCTAAAATTGAACAAGATTGAAAACCAAGAATGAAATATTCGCAAGAGAGGTAATGAATTATGCGCTAATATGCAGCGGTAAATGATGCATCACAGTGAGAAAAATGAGAAATTAACATGACAGACGAGTTTAAAACAGAACACTCCTTTACTGACACGAAAATGATATCATTCTCTTGCTCACCACCGTCCCTCACCTAATGTACAATTCACCGACTTTGGTCCTCAAAAAGGACGAAACAGAAAGGAGGAAGTCACTAACTTGGTGTCCATCAGGTTTCGAGGAGGGTGACGTGGTACATATGCTTGGCAGCACAAACAGAGCTTGTCCGGATCGTCCGTTTGCAAAGCAGTTCTGGCTGACATATTGAAGATGGTCAGTTCGCCATGCAGCGCCATTAATAACGCAGTCTGAAGCACACATTTTTACTTAAAATTCACAAATATTGGCCTATTGCATAGACTTGGGATCAGATAAATTACTTTCAGGCTTTGTGACCCCCCCCCCCACCCTATTAAGTGGATTGTATATTACCTTATCCTGAGGGGTGATTTCAGGCATGCTAGCAACTTTGTCAATCCAGTCAACGGCTGCAACTGTTGATCGAATATGATTAGCTTCCATCTGCTCGGGACTCGCCATCACTAATGGTTCGTACAGCATCTGAAATTCACAGTGAGTGTCAAAATTAATGGCATTCAAAATAATCAGCATCTATTAGTCATTCTTTCACATAGTCCATGGACAGGCAAATGTGCAGAAAAGAGCAAAATGGAGGAAAGACGAATGAAGTAGGGGGTGTCGGTACTTTATCCGTATATTGCCACCATCCATTTTAGTAGTCGGCATTCTCGCTCACCTGCGTGCGCACGATGCAGACTGGTGCACGCTTGATGATTTCGCTAGCGGGGTTGGCGTCGAGTCCGCATGATGTATCGAACGCTTCCGTTGGACCGCTGCTGGACGCCTCGCTGTTGATTTGCAAAAGAAAGTTGAGCAGAGCCTTCCCTTCAGCGCCCTCGACGCGAAACTCGAGGGTCGACGTGGGTGATGGCGATACCGGCGGTGGGGTTTCTTTGCGCTTGCGCGGATTTTTTTGCTTGCCAGTGAGATCGCGATCGGGTTGAATCGCTGAAATTTTAAGAAAAATGTATGGCCATTCTTTAAATTGTTTCACATGCTCGGCAAGTTTTATCGCCAGTTAACAATCTCGCTGAGTTAACGTCAGCCTGATAAAAAAATGGACTGAAACCAGAAAGTGAAGGACCGGGAACCAGTTCGTGAGCAACGTGAGCAGTCAGCATTTGTTCCGCAAGTGAAAGCCGGCCTCATTAATGCCTAACTCGACAGCTTTTTATATGGGAGAAAAATTTGTACCATCTGGTCGCATTCCAGCATCAAGGCATCGTTGAAAACGACAGCTGCGACAAGCATTCCTTTGCGCTAAAACATTTCGTTTATTCTCGCAGCCGCAGAAGCGCAGTGACAAAAGTCCTACTTTTGTTAACGTTGCATCGCTTCTTGAATCGGCAGACGTAATTTTGCTTGTCACGAATGGTTCTGCGAAAGAATCCTTTGCAACCGTAGCAAGCCATAACTCCGTAGTGGCGCTTGGCAGGGCTGTCGCCGCAAACAACGCAGACCCCTTTCTTTTCCATGCCGTGGCGACGGAGTGGAAGTTCGAACTGGAAAAGCTTGCTAAAACAAACTTGACTAAAACATCAGCAAACCGAGAATGGTATTCTCAGAGTGAATATTTGAGGGGAAGAGAACATTTAATCTTTCTCATCATCATAAAAAATGCACGCGGATGGCGTGTAGTAAAGTAAACAGAAATTGACACGATACACGAAAGTTACACTTTTACTGTTCCATCAATAATATTAATTGGATGTGCGCGCATTACATACAAAATTTGCTATGCGATACCCTGAAATTTTACCCAAATTGAGAAATGGGGTTTGGTCACATAGCTGCATTTCTGGTGAATGGATTGATAGACACATCCGGTTATTGTTACGTAAAATACTTTGCAAAAAATTGCATAATGATGAAATATTACGACATGCCACAGATCGGGATAAAAATGGGGTTGTCTCGGTTTGAAAGCAGGTGTAGAATGGCGTTAGATCGAAACTTAAGAAACTATACGATGCCCAGCAAATGCGCGGGGAATGGCAATCGAATATCGCGCTTTTCAATAACAGTTAAAACGGTACTAAAAGTGGGCGTAGCACATTTCCCTCATTATTCCCACTGTCGCGTTACCATATATTATATCAATCTCCTTCCTCCCCGCAAACAGTCAATTAATATTATCCTTTCATTTCGATAAGAAGCTGCTGCTGACTATAGTGCTCAGTATTATTGTGCCTTATCAAGCGGCCCACCCTCGCTTTTCTAAAAATTTACACATTTCGATCAGCTTTCTAAAATAGCAGTAGAATAGGCTATCAATTTAATTTCAATTAAAAAATGACCTGTCTTCGATATCTAGATGCGTTTGTTGCATGATAAAGGTATTGAGGTCGATTATAGTTTCCATTTCGGGCATAACGAACGACTCGATTGGAGTGGACAGCTAATGATGCAAAAAAATGACTGCTTCAGATTTCAAAGACTGAAGATCAGTACGACTGAAAGTTGGAAGACTCAAGAGGTGCTTAAATAGAAAGACGTTCGATCAAAAGGAGTTTAATTTCAAGTTTTAACAATCGTAGGCTGAGATTAGACTTGAATGGCCGTCCAAATGACACCCGGTTGATATAGAGCAATTCGTATTCGGCGGCACCAATCACCAACTCTCGAAAGTCAGAGATTAAGAATCACCTGTTTGACTAATAAGGGAGGAGGAAAAAATCGGCTTAAGGAGAGAGAAATT
>NIUQ01003533.1:0-17005 GCA_002796945.1 Plectus sambesii
TTATAATTTTAGCGATGGAAAAAGGAAGAAGACTAAGACACTGACAACACAATGGAAACGAGCTTGACCACCACCAACGACATACTTTGTTCAATCCACGAACCCTGCCGAAAACACCCTTCAACCTGATTACAACAACCAAGGAGATATCATCCAACCGCAAGAGAACGTTCTCCATGATCTATTAACTATGGAGGAATTTGTTCGTATTTGAGACCAACGGCGACCCCACCACCAATACTCCAACCCGAAACTTATCAGCAATCGAATGAGCGCGGTTCGCTGGTAACACCCGCGCCACCGTCAAAGCTCCAAGATGGAACGAGTCTATGAACAATAGAGATCGATGCCCCGCTCACGCTAACACCGCCCCAGCATATACGAGTGACGCCTATTGTTCATACTGAGAATCGACAGACCGAGCGCCATCTTCCTCAACCGAACTATGAGGAAAATCCTCCAGGTAATTTTGAACTTATTTTCTATATATATACAAATGTTTATAGGATATCGACATGCTATGGAGATGGAAATCAAAAAGTTAAGACAGGAACTAGCCGCAGCACAGAGATGCAACACACAGTACGGTCAAGGTCGGTCATCTTCTAAAAGAACCATCTCTGGTCCAACAAAGAGTACTATTACCAATAATAATGTTGGGAACTACCTGAATCCCGACTACCTACAGCGTCAAGCGTTGCTGCGGCAAAGATCAAAGAAGAACTTGACCGGGAATGGAATGACCTAAGTCAATAGCGGATTTTCACACCTTCGCGTCTTCTTGCCTAGCGACCACTATCACACATTTGTATGATGTATTTCTGATGTGCTCACCTTGAATTATTCTTGATGTTAATCTTGACCCACATACCCTATATATATATATATATATATCCGATGTCTTACTATTGTAGGCATTAGACCATGGATGCCACAAAGTGATTTATTAGGAGTAGCTCTACGAGGCCGCCGCCCTAAGTTAGCCATCACTGGGCTACCGTCCTAAGATCGGAATTACTAGGCCGGTCTTAAAGATATGATCACAAGGTCATAGGTGTGTAACGACTCTATAAAGAGTAGGCGCACAAAACGGTTGACAGTCACTCCTGTATTACTTGTATCGTCACTCTCACGTTGCTTGTGTTGTGAATAATGTTTGTTAACCATCGACTCTCAAGACACGCAGCAAGGCTTGCGGACTAGAAAGACGAAAGACCAACAGAAAGATCAAGAGTCTGACAATGTTAATCTTGACCCGCATACCCTATATATAAACGATGTCTTACTATGAAAGTTAGTCACTCCTGTATTACCCAAACGCGATGACGGCGCAGATAACCACCTCGTTCGGTCAGTATATCACTTTACTCGCGCAGAGAACTGGTATTACAAAAGCGGTTACGAAGAAACGTGTGCTAGGTCTATTGGGTGTCGTTTGATTTGTATAATGACGAAGAGTTTCAGGCGAAACTTTTAATTCAGTAACTGCAATACATTATAATAAAAGTTGACACCGCAAACATACACTATACGAAAAAACGAAGAGAATACAAACATATCAACCTGTTCATCGCCGCACATTAATATCGATTAATTAAGCAGAGGAGGGAAGTGAGCTATACAAAAAATACAGCTACAAAAAGATATCAGAGGGCTAACTACGATGCAGACCGATGATATTACTGTGAGACGCCGCCGCTGTCGCTCACGCGTACGCGCTACAACCGGGTTCGGGCGACAGCGGCGGCGTCGAGTAATCGCGCCGGGGGCGATGAGACGGTGTCGACGAGTCTACTTCCTGCTCCTCCAGGCCGATCGTCGGCAGACTGAAGACACACCGTATTACTGTAAAGGTTTTAATATAAGAACGAGTCGCAGTACGTCAGCGTTAGATGATATCTCTCAGTTTGAGGATGTTTAGAAAGTGTTTATCGACCAATAAAACAAATAACCATGCTCTGCGAGTGGACAACGTATGATTTTTTCGAACCACTCACTTTGCCGCCGCCGCCGCCGCCGTCAACGCCAGCGCCGATAATTCAACCGCAAATAGCGAGTAACGTGGCTAACGGCGGTAAGGTCACCGTCATCGCTCCCTCTCAGCCAATACTACAAACTGCTGGTGCTGCTCAGAAATTGTCGCCGTCGACGAATCAAGTACGCGGCACCATCACCGTCTCCCACTATACCAACCATCATTATGTGAAAGCGGTGAGAAGAGCGGCCAACGGAGTGGACGAAATTTACGCGACTATTGCTCCGTTAGACCATCAATGCATACCAAACGTTTGTAATATAATCAGAGTAATACCCTTTTTATCATACGGTAAATATACAGTAAAAAACGAGTTGGGAACTTGGAAAATGCCGATCACCTGTTCAAGCAAGCAGATAGTTCGTACCCCTCTACACAAAATCGAATCGATCAAACCTGTTGTTTTTATTGTTGACTAATTGAATAAACTGATCACCAACCTGTAGAGCGTGTTGGCGCGCGACGGCGGCAGCGGCGGGTACGGCGACGGGAACAGCGGCGGAAACGGCGGCGGGAGAGTCAGACATTGGCGGCAGCAGTGGCGGTGGGTGGAGATGGAGACGCTCACGCGACCGACGCCCTATTGAAGTAGCCCATCTGGGCTACAAGACCCACAATCAGAAGGCCTACTAAATTGTTTAACATGTAACACTAGTAGCTATAAAAGCTTAAACTTCTCACCCAGGGCCCAGGCCCAGTCGATGCCGTCACCAGCGGCAATGGTTGATGGTATGAACAGACCGCCGCCATCGGCCGGTTCACCCCAACTCATTACGCCTAGGAGACTCGTTTTGGCGCTAGTCTCCAATTGCTTCAGCGCTGCCGCCACCATGTTTGATGCGAATTGGTCGGCTACTTTGATAAGCAGCGTGGCAGTCTGGCTAAAAAATTGGTATTATCAATATCCATCGTTTGCGGTTTTATCGCTTACTCAAACTGATCGCGGTATCGATGATTCATTTGCCGGACGGTGTCGGCGGTCAAAGCGGTCAGACTGCATACGCCCTCCCTCTCGCGCTCGTTGAATTCGCACGACATGCCTTGATTGTGATGTGACGAAATAATTAGTGTTGCATGCGCTGTGTCTTTTGAAATGATCGACGAACATTTTTTCTTTATTACTATTAGTCGATGATTTTTTAAACGTTTGCAATTGGTCGGCGGCAACAATACCGCCCGGTCGATATACAGTAAAAAACGAGTCGGTAACTTGGAAAATGACGCTTACCTGCGCAAGCAAGCAGGCAATTCTTACCCCTCTACATAAAATCGAACCGAAAACTGTGCAGAGAGACTAATATACTCGAATCGTATGCATAAAATTTTAATAAGCGCTTACTTTACATAAACATGCTAACAATTATAACCAACCTGGCGGAGGGATCGGGACTGGTGAAGCGAATAAATTGTAGCGGCGGCGGGGGACCGCTGGCACTCAGCGCGAGCGGTCGAGGCCGCTGTGGCGGCGGCGGGCGGCGTCGCCCGGTAGAGATATCCATTTTCGGCTAACAGGATCGTGAGCAGCAGACCAACTATAAACGTGTTGATACAATTCTCTCACACTCGCGCACTCACCAATGGTCCAGAGCCAGTCGCCGCTGCCGGCGCCGGCGGCGGCGGTCGACGCTCAGAATAAGTCGCTCCATTCGATGGTAGCATCGACATCCATCTTGGTCACCGCGCCATCGGTGAAAAAGTCCATTGCTGCGGCCAGCGTGCCGATCGTGGTCTTTTGGACGACTTTTAGGAGAATAGTTGACGTTTGGCTAAACATAAATAGATAATAATTCGATTGTTTTGTCTGTTGCTTACTCGAACTCTTCCCGATAGCGATGGTTCATGCTGTCAATGTTATTTTCGGTGAGGGTGTCGATGTTGCACACTCCCTCTCGCTCGCGTTCATTAAATCGGCAAGTCATGGTAGAAAGCGTAGGAACAATGACAGTGTTGTGTGCGTTGCGCCTTTTGAAATGATCGATGAACACTTTGCTATTGGTCGATGTTTTGTACACGTTTGCTATTGGTCGACGGCAATAATAATGTTTGGTCGTGCATATGCGTTGGTAAAAATCAATATTGCGAAATTGCGCACAAACACGTGTTAACAAAGGTGACCGGAGCTTACACCCAGCAACCCTTGACGGGCACTAAGTTCAGTAAATGATTTTAACCCTCACCGTGTGCGTCGCAGCCAATGCACACGATGAGCATTGAAATCGTTTACTGCACTTAACGCAATCAGGCAACAGCTTGAAATTGGTGGGGTGTAAGTTTCGGCCATGGTTAACAAAAGCGAGCGCGTGCACGTATGACCAACCGGGCTAAACATTTCGTAAGGCGCACGCTACAACGCAAATTTCACTGCGGTCAACTACCGTATTGTGCAATACCACGAAATTCTGTTGTGTGACGTGTTTATAACACAATGTTTAGCTCGGGTGATCTAACCGCGCGTGCAGTCGATTGCGAGCGAGTGCACGAGTCAATAGCGACGATTACAAACAGCATTATTTACAGCAAATGTGTGAATATAGCATTTTAACACATACAGAGCAACGACAATAAGCATCCATACAGATCAGTAGCATAGAGCGCTAATAAAAAGGATTAAGAGTATGATGTGCAAAATTTAGGATTCGCACTCTTTTTTCTATTGAGAGAGAGACGGTTTCTGACAATTGCATATTTCGTCAAGTACAGACGGTTTCTTACATAAAACAGCGCCATAGTTGTGAGTAAACGATTGAAACCATTTACATATTACAAATTGTTTATAATCGACTTTGTCAAAATTTTGAATACGCACATGCGCTTCGTTTGCATAAAATTCCTTCTCAATCGAGCTATACGACACGCATTTATATATAGTAGGCGAGAACTGAATCGGCGAACGCTGTCCCATGATGAAGACGAGTTGGTCGGGATGAGGGAAAGAATTTTATGGACGTTGACACCGCCAATGTTCAAATAATGAAAACTCGGATCGAGCGCGTCATAGAGAGATATTTGAAGACAATCGCTCTTTAGACGATATTTCTTTTCATCCTGGGAATTTGCATCTTCCGATATGTGTACAAATATAAATCATGGATTCATACGACGGTTAGCTTGGCGGTGAAAGTTTAAAAATGTAGGAGGTGGATCACATGTATCCTCTCCCTTCCAGTCATCTTCTAAACGTCTACCCAGACCATCGTCCATATTCACTCGATACAGACAGCGATTAGAGAAGAGGTACGTCGACCGGTTATATATTCTTATATTTACAGTACATTCAATTTTCGTCTATCAAACGTTTCGTAAGGTTAGTTTGTCTACCCGATCGAGTACGGTAAAATTTGTTCTTAAAATTTGCAAAGTAGTATTTGTTAGTCGGTGGATTTTCATCATTTCCAACCAATCTCGTAGGTTCTCGAAGATATGATGGAAGTGATGACGACGTCGAAGAGGTCAGTTCGCGTGTTGACTGTATCGTTTGAGGTTGTTGACATATGAGAGTCTCTCTGCCGGCCAATGATTCCTCCGCAGGCGCGACAGGCGCCTGATCGGGTATTGGACGAGTGTAATACGGTGTAGTAATTGACGATTTTTCTACCGCGCATGAATCACCAATAATCGCCGATATATATATCAGCTTGCTCCGCGAGAAGCTGCCTGAGTTTTGCTAACCGACCGCTCGAATAAGCCCGTTGAAATATGTATCAAGACGACACGACATTATTGTTAATGTACGAAAATGCCAATAACAAGTAGCCGACTTTTGTGTATGCAGGAAATTTTTACTACACTAGACTTCGTAGCATCATACGAGACTGTATTGGGTTGATCCAAGAGGAAGCAGTGAGCCAGGTAAATCCAAAGCCCCAAGTCGATGGTACATATTTTCCATTCAGAGCAGCACGAGCGCAGCCACCATACAACCACCATCCGCTGAAATTTCGCCATGTTGAAGAGTATTAGAAAAGCTGCAAACTTACCCGACTTGAATTTTGAATTTCGCCAAAAATAAGCATTTAAACCGGAAGTCGCTCTTTTTGTGCGAAATTTGGGGTTTCTTTCAAGATGTGTAAAATCAGTTTTTGAGATCGGATTTTCATGATCAAAAAAAGAAAATTTAAGTTAGATAGAGCCCTATAAGATGCCGAAAGCCGCATTGAATTTCATTGAATATCACCAGAGTGTCTTGTCATCAAACTCGCCTCCTTCGGCCGAAAAAAGGGATACTTTTTAAATTTATCATATCTCAGCTTAAAATAAACGAAATTTAATGAAACTTGACATGCATAAATAGTAATAGTACTAGCATAATTGTGCAAAGTTTTAGCTTGATTGGTTTAGCTGTTGTAAAGTTATTCAAAACGCAAGTGATATATATTAGACGCGCTGAAATCTGTCCGCGCGCGCCGTTTGTCGAAATTTAATGCAAGGTTGACGAAATTAAATGCAAGGTTGACGAATTCAATTGCAAGACTGACGAATTCAATTGCAAGGTTGACGAAATACGATGCAAGGGGGTGTATTTTAAATTCGCTGTATTATCAAAGCAGTGCGTCACTTACAAAGAAATTAGTGTGCTTTTCCCACCAGTATCCATTTGGATAGCGTGAATTCGGGGTCCGATCGCCCCAAAGTTCAATTCGCAACTCGACATTCGAATCTTTGGTACTTAGAACATGAATGATATCATTTCCAAGCCACAAATTTTTGTCCAATCCATTGTTGAATCCAACTTTATATTGACTCCAAGTATTGTTGTAGAATGAAAGAGTGTCATCAACGCGTCTAAATCAAGTGATATTTATAGTAAATATTTCAGTCTTGAGAAGCAAGTGTAGTGATATAACTTGAGAACATTTCATCAATTCTGAGCAGGATTTCAGTTACGCAGCTTATTTTGATACGGAATGAAAGTCCAAACGCATAAGAGACGTTATTTTCTGCTGTATGCTTATCAAAGTTCATAAACTTTATCCAAAATCAACAGAGTAATTTGTTGTTACTATAAAAGTAGAGGCACACGAAATACTTAAATCAAACAATTTAAATAAATACCTTTGAATTACGGTCCAGCTGCCACCATCAGTCGTCATGTCGCAGAAAACGTTGAACGATCCTCTACCATTAAGGTTTATGGAGTACCGTAAATCCTCTAATAGACGCCCTGGGCGTCTATTTTTTCAATCAAGGCGTGAGGGGGGCGTCTATTAGAGGGTGGGCGTCTATTGGAGGGTGGGCGACTATTATTTCAATCGATGTTTGAATGAAACACTCGTTGGAGAGAGGTGTATTTCTTTGTTTCAATCGTTACTTCAACTTATAACATCACTCATTAATTCCAAGATTGAGCGTTATCTGGTCGTATTTGACTTGGGAGTGGATTATTGACCAACACTGCACAGGCGTTTGATGTTTTAGTCACTCTGAAGGAGGGCGATTATTGGGGGGTGGGCGTCTATTAGAGGGTGGGCGTCTATTTTTTCAATCAAGGCTTGAGGGGGGCGTCTATTAGAGGGGGGCGTCTATTAGAGGGTGGGCGTCTATTAGAGGATTTACGGTATATCCCATCGGTACGCGCTCCACGATTGAACCAGTCCTTGCAATCCGTCATGGTCGTTGAAAGCGTTGTGATAGGAGGCAGAGTGGTGCTACCGCCCATAAACATTTCGCAAATGAAGCAGTTCTGATTTCCGCAAGGTTCCGTCTTCCACTGGCCGTTTGTACGCGCGGCCGATGAAACGCACTGCTGATTCAAATGCGGCTGGCCTAATTATTTTTTTATCATAACTTCACAACAATTATGTCACTAACTTTTAATGAGTAATAAAAACGCTGAGTCTCTAAGCAGTGTTGAGCGTTCCGAAAACTAGGCAAGTACTAGGTAATTTCCTCACACTTGAAAACCCCGTCAATCATCGTCATGTAATTATATACAAACCGAGCAACTATAATGACCAAATGGCTCTACCTGCAGCCCAGTTGGCGTATCCCCAAGGTCTACCATCAATCCAGCCAAACTGCCCAGTCTGGTCAATGTCGTTTCCGCCGATCCAGAATTGGTGGCAGTCCGAAACAGACGACGTGCTGACGACCACAGCTGAAAACTGTATACTGTTGCTTTTCACTAACAATATATCAGTTTTGAGTAAGTTTCCGCTGGGCTACCCTGTATATCCTGCGTCCTCTTCTATCGAGGAATGAATGTATTCAGAAGACGCAGCAAACTGTTTTATGGGATAAATCATAAGCAAAAAATTACCATTCGCATTAGCATTCTCAAATGCTGACGCAATCGAAGTGAGGTGTGCATTGGACTGGGCATTTTTGCAGAAAGCTTCCGCGTCGAACCAAATCTTCTTTTGGACGCCCACGTAATAGCACTTGTTCGGCATGACTTCCGATGAACGCCAGCCATCGGGACATGCTTGCGATAAAATTGCAACGACAAGAGAAAAGGATAGTATAATCGATAAACAACACATTTTAGTCCTAAAGTGAACACCTCAAAATGTTTCTTTCGACCCTTAGACGCAGTGGTTAGACATACTGATGACAAGAGGAACGGCGATGGATCAGGCATACATCGTTTCATCGCGAGAAAGTGAGCAGATGTTCAGTGTTACAATACCATACCATCCCCTTAGCTGTTGCGCTGGTATAGCATGTGAACTGTAATGACGATTTTCGACGTCACGTACAAAAAGCGCTATGATATTTGTGTTCATGGCTACTTACCGATGCTGGTTAGCAAACGACGATGGCTAATTGCGCGATAAGATGTAAAATGTATTTACATCAGTAGTTGCGCAGGGTGACCAATTAAAGCTCGTATGTCTATACAGGGTGTTCAAATTTTTTCTCCCAGATTATAAATGAATGGTGTTCAGCTCAGATTGGCCCAATTTTCCTGCGCAAGAGCTCATTCGAAAGCCCTACTTCTGGAGTTTTTTTAGTGCCCTTGAAATCAAAATATTTTAGGGATCTTCTAAGGGCACGCCCCCTTGGAAAAAAGTTTCCGAAAACTGCTTTTTTTGGCCTCTACATGCAGAGGAATGCAAGTTTTTGACTCTCTGAGAGACAAAAAAAGGGTTGTCACTAGGGGACAGCCTAGGGGTACCCGTTGTTTCGAAAAAAATTTTGTTGTCTGGAAGAGAAATAAAAGTTCCATTATGGTCAAGTGGTAGGAATTTTTTTGAAATTGTTTTGAAAACTGACAAACTTTTTTTCGAAGAAACGGATACCCGTAGGCTGTCCCCTAGTGACAATCTTTTTATTTTGTCTCTCAGAGCGCCAAAAGCTTGGATTCCTCTGCATGTGGAGGCCAAAAGAAGCAGATTTCGGGAAACTTTTTTTTCCAAAAGGACGTGTCCTTAGAAGATCCCTAAAAAATTTTGATTTCAAGGGCGCCAAATAAACTCTAGAGGTAGGGTTTTCAAATGAGCTCTTGCTCAGGAAAATAAGGCCACTCTGATCTGAACACCATTCATTTATAATCTGGGAGAAAAGGATTGAACACCCTACCCTGTATATTAGTACTGTGTCGGATTAAATAGCAGATGAAAGTCAACGAATCTTATTCGTAAGGCTAACAAGGAAGAAGATTAAAACAAAACGAGAGCGCGCAATACACTTTGGGTTACATTTCGCAATGATAATTGGTTACGGTAATGAAATGTTTTCGTGTTCATCCTTTTGGGATTTAAACGCCACATCAGTCATCACTATAATAGCAGTAAAAATTTCAAATTTTCATTCGCGCGGTGCGATTTAATAACCTAACGGCAGTGAATACATGAGCGTGTAACGTTTAGCACACATATCCTTTCTCTTCTTCGCAGTTACAGGATTGTACTTGGCAAACAAATGGAGCTCTCAACTCATCGCAGTCGAAGTCTCTCCAAAATCCGTATGACGGCGAATCCTCGTGCTTCGTGACCATTACAGCGCATCTTGGCTTCACCGAAACTTTAGGATAACCTGCAGCATGGCATATATTGTCGTTTGAGAATGATAGAGTTACAAGAAAAGTGAAAATGAATTAAACTTTACATACATTACAAGTTATGAATTCTTTAATTCTCTTATGAAATAATGGATTATGGCCTGATTTATCAGTATACAGTCAACTGCTTTTATAACGTTGGTCAAGGGACCGGTCAAAGATCGACGTTATAAAGACAGTTACGTTATAGAGGCAGTTGGCCCTGTACAGAACATAGTACACGGGACCGGCCAAGGACCGACGTTATAAAGCCAGCGACGTTATAGAGCCAGGCGTTATAAAAGCAGTTGACTGTACATTAATTTTACAAATGCCTGAATTTTGTAGCGCAAATCGAAAAATATAAAAAATATATGATGCAGCAATCGCACCTTTCTCCCAGTGCGTATAGTCAACGGTTGTTTGATTAAGCCAGAACCAGTCTTGGATGTGATGATGCGGCGAATACAGAGCTTTGGCTTCATCCTGCGATTGTAGCGCATGTGGGCGCTGATTGGTTAGGCCGATGGAGACATAGTTCGGTACCAGCTCTGGATTTCCTCCAATATCCGCCGTTACTCGTTGTGCCTGAGCCTTTCCTCCAATAACAAATCTCGGCATTAAAAATTCAGTAACACCAGATATTTTTTATCGATTTATCGCCCGTTATACAGGATCTCAAAATGGGAAGCTTCAACAAAGACCTGAGCATACCGTTCTCAAAATATTGCATTGTACTTACTTTTAATGAGATAGTTTTGAAATGAACTATGGATGGAAGCGGGCCAACCGCCCTCTTTATTGCAGCGTTTTTTAATTTCCGAATACGTGGCATTCCAATCGAAAATAATTTTTGCGCAGTTAAGGATCGTGCTGTTGTCTGGTTCTTGAAATAGCGTCCAGCCACTAGGACAACATTGTGGTACGTACTTTCGGAACGCTGCTTGGTCGTCATCATCTGGATAATAAAAATGATTGAAACATTGATTTAAGATTTTCTGTTCTTAAGGACATGATTCTGATTGCAAAAATGGCTGTATAATGAACTGAGACGCTTGTGCACCCACTATATTATTGTATGAAGAGCCAAAATGGGTCAAAGCATTCTAAACAAGCGCGATGTACGACTGCAAAAGTAACTGCTTCAGGTGGTGATTATGATTTCTTGCAGAGTAGCTGGTGACTGAAATATCAATATAAAGTTATCATATCGATAGTTCAAAAATTTCGAACAAGATTAATATTTGCATTCGCGTAATTTCAGTGCAAGTCAAAATTTGAGCTGCAAGCATGCGTGATCATTTCGGTATATTGGTATCCCTCAGGCTGGTTACTACAAAAATAAAAGAACAATACGAAATGAAAGGTGCTGTTATATTACAATGGGCAGACCTTTTGGCTCGTTTTTCAAGCTTTGTAGCTCAATCTCTTTTGCGAGAAAAACTCGTCTGCCGCGAGCTTGTAAGTATAAAGTATAGTGCAGTATAATCCGCTTTTCAATACCAACGCACGTCACTGAGTACTTTACTAAATGACAATATTGGGATTCATAATTTTGGAATATTTTAAAGCTCTACTGCGTACAATCCGTTTAATACGGTTTTGTTACTACTCTACTAAATCACTCTATCAGACTATTCCCTTTAATGTAAAATCAATGAGACGCATTCAGTTCCTTTCTTTGCCTTATTTACGGCCAACAGATTTATTCTGTTTGAAATACTTTGAAGTAAATATTCTTACAACTGAAACCAGTAAGTTTGGCTCTGGCTTGTCCATCGGTAGCATCGCAAAACATCCATGTCTGAAAATAATATTTCATAGTCTGTGATATGCAACTGCTATTATAGTAGAAATTATAACTAAAAATGGTTCAAACTTGTATAAGCAGTTTAATAAGCGCACGTTCGTTGAGAGACATGTAGTATAGCTCACTATGTTTCGATCTTTTTTCTGCGATCTTGACAGTAACTTGTGACAATTTACCTCAAAATACTACAATGAAAAATAATGGTAAACAAACCAATATGAGAGAAATAAGAATCAGCTCAGAAAGATGATGGTATCGAGTAATGTTCATTGTGCCGGAGACGTTTCAGTTCAATCTTACGACAAAGAACTGATTCACAGTTTGGCTTGGTTGTCTGTGTTCTTCATCATTCGTATTTATATACATACGCGTACACGACAAACCTGATCGCTAATGACAGTGTCCGCATTCCAGATACTGATGCTCTTCTATAAATAGTTTGAGGTCAGGGCAAAAGGTCACGTTGCGTCCTTGACAAACTGATGTGAGCAAATAAGACCATGGATAAATCGCTTACATCGTATTACTTTGAGTTAACCTGAAGATCCAGTGTAGTATGAATTTGAGTTTTTCAGCAAAAAATTGTCAACTGCTAGTACTTTGTTGAGTGAATCATAAGCAATTTGGGGAGTTGTGAATAAAACCAGAACCACGTCGGATGCTAACAAATGTTGGTTTGTTTCGAGACGAAATCGCTCCCAGATATGCATGCACTAATGAATGTATGTAATCGCCAATCGACTTCTAAATGCCAAGTTTTTTGTGCACTTTTTTGATTCTCTTCTTCAATAAAAGCTGATTGCTCACTTCTCACCAACGAAAAGGAGTTGCTTGTTTTTGTGGCACTTGAACTTGCATGAATACATAACAGCAAGTTTCCAATTGATATTTTTGAGTTAGGCGTAATTTTCAAGCAAAAATAGTTAGTTCAGGATTGCATGTTGCTTATCATCGTGATGCAATTCTGCGAAATTCCTAGATACCGTCGTGGAATATTAGTTACCGCGAGTGTTCATAGCGTGGAAATGGATTTTGTTTGGTTTGTCGCTACAGAAATGGTTTGCCGTGAACTAAAAATGATACGCACTCAACATGGAAATAAGCGCCAAATACAACAACGGTCTTGAAAAAGAGACAAACAACCACGTTGACGAGCCGAGTTGGTTGATAAAATCAGGCCGATGCACGAAAAGAAGATTTACGACTGAAATATTAACAACGTGCGCATACCGCCCAAATCCATTTTCGTGTGATAAAGACTCGAGGTGCCTAATATCCCATTAAGGTAACGAGGAATTTTGCAAGCTTGGACTGCGACGATTTTTCAAAGGACAGATATTCGATGGAAAAAAAGGCGGGATTCAAAAAGGGTTTATTACGCCGCATGCAGCATCTGTCCTAATATTTATCAAAAAATAATTTCCAAGTGAGTCCAAAAGAAGACGAAGACACAGGATGGGAGAGAACTCCCGCTGGGGACCCAAAACGATCCCATAATTTTAGATAGGGGCGTATGCTGATGACCTGAGCGACCAGGTCTAAATATCTTAGACCAAATCGACGCCAACGCTATCCGCTACCCTGTTTACCGGCTCTGCGCATTCCTTACATAGCGTGCCCATATCAGATGTCCAGTGCACATGGCGACCTTATGGGTCAATGTCCGGTGGTATAGGTTGCCGACCCAGGAGAGTATATCGCGTACCATCTATTGGTTGACCTACGAATATCATGCGCATTTGTATATGGCAATAATCTTCTAATAGGTATCAGCATGAGTAGGTAGGAGAATTTGTATCCCAAAAAAGGGTGTAAACCTATGGGTAGAGTAGAACAAGATATCTGTGTGGTCGACACCAATGGTGAAAATTTTCCCAGATTCTACACTATTCTAAACCGATGGCAATGCCTGCCTATTGACTTTCTGTTTAGAAATATACTCTTAAAACACTTGCAATGTTACTCTTGAAGGTGTCAAATCACAGTTTCCTTTTTGCAGGACTACGGCATTTATACATTGTGTGTCAGTCTTTTACAAATACGACAGTTCAGCTGCTTGATAGAGAAAAACGAATGAGTTTTCATTTTTAGCAAGAATACACTATGAATATCAATCTATGGCTCTTCTGCTTCTGCTCACTGTCCACCTTTCTCGCGATTGATTCGTTTCGGAACGGTCAAGATGCGTGGTCTTGGCCGTGGATTGTTCGAGTCGAAATGAAACACTGGCTGATGCATAAAGTATGCAGTGGTGCACTGGTTGAGCAAAACATCGTTATTACAGCAAAGAGCTGTGCAGATACAGAGAGGTAATGGAGTTGTATTCCATGTGTTTTTGTGCCAGAAAATAATATTAGTGTCATGACAAAAAGTCCAAATTTTACGAAAAAAAAACTGGTTATTGAACGGGAGAAGCGTAAAGCTCTTCCAAAGACTTTAAAAAATGTTAATACCACAAACAATTAATGCGCTTTCCTTTTTACTTACTTTTCGATTTCTGACGTAATTTTGAAGGTGAATATGGTGGGAAGTCAAAACTAAAAAAATGAGATGTGCAGCGATGATCATTGCGTCCCGTATCACATTCTGTCAAAATATTCTTATGCCTTACTCATTAAATCATTCAGAGAATGCTCGTACTTTTTCTGTACCGCGTGAAATATAAATTTTGCGCAATACAAAGGTATGAGCTATCCAAAATTCGTCACACTCAATGGTGTTTCCCTAAGTTCAAATACTTTATTCTTCGAGATTAAGATCTCGTCACTCGCAGTGGCCAAGCGTCTACTGCGATCAAATATTACCGTTGCTGTCAACGGAGAAACGGCGTTCCAAAAACGATTTAACAGTATATTCCCTGTATCGATCATTTCAGACGAGAGTAGTTCATCAGTTTAACATAAATTCGAAATGCAACTCTTTCATTCCTGCCAGGAATGCAGATGTTTGTTCATTCATGAAACTCTAGTGATCCATCATCATAATATGGAAACCTTTCTAATACAATGTGTAGCAATGCTAGAAAATTTTCAGCCAATTTTCAACGCCAACCAAGTACTTAAAGGTGATTGTCAATGATCATCACACGAATGAATATGGTGATAAGCATATTTCGGCTGTAAGCAAGATTATTACTCCTCCCGAAAACCTCACAATCGACCCGTTCGACTACCAAAGAAGGTCATGGTTTCGCTATCCGGTTCATGATTCGGCAGAAATCGTGCTACTCCTACTTTTAACGCCAGTGAGCAGCTGTCGATTCGGTTTGGGACTGATACGACTTCCATTTGGTTTGCCAAGCAACAATTTATACAACGCTTCTGCGGAAAAGAACTTGAATGATTCGAGGTTGCTTGCGGCTGCCAATAGCACAAGACCACCATTTGTCAAAAATCTGCCATGCTACTTTGCCGGTTGGGGTGCAGTCACGAATGAAAGCGCGGAGATTGGAGGCAGCACGGTAATTGATATCGTTATCGAAGCGATCTGAGAATTGTAGACAACGATTGGTCCACCGTGTCCATCCTTCCGAACGTACCTTCCTTTAGGTTCGCTTTAAAGCATAAATCTTTATATTGTGAAGGCTGATAAGTCAGAAACCATCTAGAACACTGCATCGATGAGCATATTTTTGTGTTGAGCCCAAACATTCAGGAATTCCTTTGTTTTTTAGATTCAAAAGACTTCGAATGAGAGTTACAATCACAGAACATTCGATGCACCTTTTTCATATGATAGCTCAGTCTTAGAAACAAATAAATTCATTTTGCTTTCAAAAGATACGAAGAATACAATATGTTTGAGCAAGCATTTTCTCGACCGTGGTCTTTTTATCATGATATCTTATCCTTCAGAATGCAATTTTCATTATTACGTATCTGCTAATCTGCGATAAGCATTGAGAGATCCCATTTTCAATGGATTTCATAGAATGATAAAGTGGGTCTCACAACTGAGTTCTTTACCAGAATTAAAATATGGTAGACCGTGGTCGCCATAGATTCAGTGAAGTAACGAGAACTTTGGCGGAATTTCTGAAGTATATGCAAAGCATAACTTAAGCTGTGATATGCAATCGATTGTATAATTTGTGTCTCGGTTCGATTGATACAAATTAAGGTTCGGCCTTCTGCAGCGCTTGGGGAAGGCAGGTTTTTGAGCTGATATCCAAAATTGAAAAAAAGTGGCCATCGTCGCGAGATAAATATAACCACATCTTTATGGCTCATTATGAGGGTCGCATCGGCTGCAAGAGCATCTAATCTCGCAGGACTAAAGGAAATACTAACACACACCTAACATTTCGATTTAAATTTTTATGTCTCTTAATTTTCGGTTCTTCTGCTTATCGGTGCGAAATTGTATTGAGCACTGAAACTTATTTACCGACTTCTTAATCCTTTTAATGCATATATTTTCAGATATTGAAACAAGCCACAGTAAACTTTTCAAATGCGCAGTGCCCATCTGTCTACAAGAAGAAAGATCGCATCTGCTCACGTACTCCAAATTATATACATAAAAATCTCATATCAGCAGTAAGATCAAATATCTTTCGTTAAACTTAAACCCACTAAACTTTAAAGAAATTTGAAGTAATCATTTGAGATACAGTCTGGGGAGATTATAACTGATGTTCGTTTGTTGAACGAAGAAAATAGGTGACATACAGTGGCGATCGAAAGTTTAAGACCGCCGGCCAGTTACAGCGTGTTTTACGTATCACTTTCGCATTTAAATATCTTTACAATGACAAAACCAATCAAGCTGAACATTTGCACAAATATATTAGTACTGTCACTGTTTATGTATGCCAAGCTTCATAATATTCTGTTTAGTTCAAGTAGAGATATGATAAATTTAATAAGCATGATTTTTTTCGGGCGACCCCAGAATAAGGACTTACGTTTGATGCCAAAATAATTACAATAATACGTAACAAAATTTAGTGCAGCTTTCGGGGTTTTATAGATCCATTTTCAACTTAGATTTTCGTTTTTTAATCATGAAAATTCAATCACCACAACTCATTTTACGGACTTTGAAAGATATGAGAGATTTCGCTAAAATGCGTGACTTGCGGTTTAAATGCTCGTTTTAGCGAAATCTCTCATATCTTTCAAAGTCCGTAAAATGAGTTGTGGTGATTGAATTTTCATGATTAAAAAACGAAAATCTAAGT
>NIUQ01003534.1:0-10912 GCA_002796945.1 Plectus sambesii
CCCGCCCCCGACAACCCCCGCCCCCGACTCTCCAACCCCCACCCCCCCCGCCCCCCTTTTTTAAAACCCCACCCCCGTTACAACTCTAACGGTATACTTTGGAGCATGCTTACTGCCCCTCTCAATGCCATTCAGAGATTCAAGCTCTGCAATCCGAAGTGGGGATCAATCGACGATTGGCTGTTCCCCTTCTCAAGAGCGAATTTCATAAATTTTTGCGATTGCTAAATTACAAGTGTGGCGGTTGATTGCTCTTAGACTATTTCCAGATATATCCGTTTTTCCAACTAACCATCCCGTTAGCAATTTTGCAAATGTTATATTTTTATGAAATAAGTCTATGGCGTGTTCTTCTTTTTACAAATTATTTGCTAGAATAATGTTGTCGCTTAGTGACAAAACTTTTTATCCTCAAAACCCCGAGGACCAGCATACGCGCCCCTTACTACATGCTCACCACTGTCTGCGATACCTCCATATCAACTCTTTGGCACCAACTATAAGCGAGAAATGACCAAAAATAGTTTAATTCTCTCTTTTTCACTAAATAAGCCTGAGACTATAAAGTGAATAACTGCCACCTTAATCGCCGCTTGTCGCTATCCAGTTTTATCACTGAATTACGATATGCGAAGTAAATGACCAGCTAATTTTAAATCGAACTCTTTTTATCAAGATGAATATGATGCATGCGACTCTCATGGACGGGAGCCCTCCGTCTTCATAAAAGTCTAAAAGACAAAATATTAAATCGACATCGATTTTTAACTTCGATCTCAGGTCTTCAAGAGAGCACATGGATGGGAAGGAATTAAAGTGCTGGATATCAAGTTTCGTGATCATAAAGTGACGCTATCCACTTATCCGATGCGCGAAGGTGCAAAGCTCCAGGTCATGCATTGGCATCAGTCATCGGTGTACTTGGCATTGATGGCGTCGTCTCGTATGACTGATTAGGAACGGGTTTCAAAAAATGTGAACCTTCACGTTTGCACGATGAAGTTTTTGCATCCGCCCATCAGCCGACACCCAGCAGAGCCTTTCATGTTGCTCGTTGTAGTTTGTGTGAGCGTCAGCTTCGGGACGTTCAATGAGGAGACGAACAGGCCGAAGTGACGCCTCCAAAACCAGTCGCGCCATTGGTGTGATCAGTGCTGACTTTGCTATCTAGTATACCCGTGCCGCTATCCTGTCATGCGGAGACCAGTCAGCCGCACTTTCTCTTCCCCAGCCAAGCCGATTCAGTCGACTGGTGTGCGTCGTCTGCGTTTTGCACGTTTCGCTCTCTGCAAACTAAACTCCCCATCTCGCAGCTTCCCATATATCTGCCAACATGAGTGGTAGGTTTCTGGTCTGTGTGTTGGTCTACATGATCCATCCATATAAATCTCACTCATCTTTCATTCACTGGTAGTGTATAAAGAACGACAATTGCTTTTCTGATCTGCCAGTGTAAGAACAAACTGTGAATTGCCTAAACACGAGTAACAACCAGTGTTCCGCCTAAGTTCCAACATAATTAATGACACAAGGAATGATCGAATGACTTTCTGAAGCAAGAAATTCCATACTTCTGTCCGCTTGACTGTATAACTAAGCTTTTAAACTTAGTTGAAGCATCGGTAGCAGTCCAGCTACGCTTACCCTATTTGCAAGCTTTATCTGTCCCCTTTCAGGTCTTGAGCAAGAAATCAAGAACCGTCAGGCGGAGATAGCGAAGCAAATCAGCGCAGCCAACGCAGCGGGCGTCGCCGAGTTCTACGACCCTGACTGCGTCATGATTCCAGCCGGTGGCAACCTAGTGAAAGGACGAGCAGGTAGGATTTCATTTCCTAAACAGCGCAAAATAACCACGTACGATTGCAGGTGTCGAAGAGGCATTGAAGCAGTTCATGGCTGGAGGAGTGAAGAACTCGAAGAATACGACGGAGGAGGTGAACGGCTCGGGCGATTGGGCATTCGAGCGCGGCACCTACGAATGGGAAGGAGAAAAAGGCGTTATGAGCGGCAAGTGAGGAACCGTTGACGTCTATCCTATCGTACGTTATGCTATCCTATCACATCACTCTTTCAGTTATCTGCTCGTTTGGAAGAAAATCAACGGTACCTGGCTCGTCCATAACGATTGTTTCACGGTCAACAGCCCGTCGGCGTAGGATTGACGTAGTCAGTTGTCATCCCAGAAAGCCGTTTTCATGATTACATGTTTTTCTAGCGTATATATGGTTGAATAATATGTGTCAGCATAAAAATATCGTTGCGAATATCTTATATCGCTTCGCAACAAAAATATACTGTAGTCGTGTTTCTCTGTCATAATTCATTGTTAGATCCACCGAGTGATTGCTGCAAATGATGGTTGCATGCAAAAATAATGCAATTTAAATGGTGTACCGTAGATGACCATATTCAAAAATATAGTCGAAAGGCTTGCTCTCTGAATGCTCTTAAAATAAGGCATTGAAAAACATCAGCTTACTAGTCAAAATTTGTAATACATATGTACTCGTATTCTACTAACGCTCGTATTATAGTTTGGTGATGTAAAAAAATGCCTATTAGAAAGTGTCCTAGTTGTACGTTTTGCAGGTTGCAGTAACGATCAGGTACAACCGTCATTTCAGCTCACAGACACCCACTATAAGCGTATAACGATCAAAATATTTTACACGCCGTATTAAATAAAATAAACCATTAAATAAGTGTGAAACCCACAAATTAAATATTATATGCAATATTTTCGTTACGAATTTTTCCAACGTGATGCAAAGATATTCGCCCTATCGAATTCCATGTGTTCACATGATATTTTTAAAAATCTGAATGCGCAAGCGTGGAATTGCATTATTAGCAGTCTGGAAATCATGAATCAGTATCACGTATGAAATGGTTTCATAAGAGAGAAGGATGCTAGGCTCCTTTTATTTAATGGTTAGAAACAGTCGTGCTTCTCTTTGTGCAGCCTTATGCAAGCGGTTGTTACCTTGTTATCGTCATCGGGCTGAGAGTCACTTGGATATGCGAAAATCAACGCTTTGCACAGGCTTTTGATCTCTATCTTTATATTTCGGGAACTTTCCTCTAATTCGAAGAAAATCAGGTCTTCTCGTAAATGAGCCTTTGCTACAATCTGACAGGTGTTAAGACGAAAAGGATTAACGATTCTTCGATGACATGAAATTCATGCTACCGTAATTTTTTCATTTCACTCACGTTCGAACAGGTCAATGACGTACAAGACGTAGCGCATTTGAAATGGCTTATATTATTTCTGAATGTGCGTGCGCGCGTGCGGTCGTTCGTTCGCGCACTCGACGCGGCCCATTGAACGACGAGGATTCATAGCGCCGGCTAGCTGACGAACGTCACTAACGTTCCAGCAGTTAAGCCATAGAAAGCTGTTCGCACTTCTGCTCGTCACGAATTTCTACGTTTGAAGATAAACATTTTCCGGGCTGCTTTCAGCGTAGACTTCATAGTCAATAGGTTGTCAATAGGTTGTCAGTAGGTGTTGTTATAGTGTAGTCGGTTGTAGCTTTCGCATCTATCATTAATTTTGGTTTTCCCGTTGTACCTAGCATTGGGAAATATGCTATTATTATATGTTTTGGGATAGAATCGAGCTATCTTTGGAAATTCATCTATGTCGATGATTTCGTAATGCCGTTAGATTTTTAGAAATGAGCATTTGATATACTTTTGATAGTGCATTCGATAGTGGGCATACGGGCAACTTTTTATTGCTGCTTTGCTTTTTTCAAAGGTCACCAGGAATGTTTTTTTGCCGTTAGAGTTCCTTAGAAATGCTATTTGACATAGCGACAACATAGGTTGACTCTGGTTGTGCTTGGCCGAACCCGTGAGAGAATGTTTGTCTTGTGACTGCGACCGAAGTACCAAACGCTGTTTTAAGTGTGCAATGTGCTGCGGCTTTTCTTATCTAAGTGTTGTAATGCCACCACCCCCTAGTTGGACGGTTCATTTCCGCTCCAGCAGTGTTCGTTTTCGCGATACTTGCTGTTTTCATCGCGTAGATTCTACAAACGCTGTATACTTATAATTCGGCACGCTTGCGCAATCGAAAGCCTAAAGGTGCTTTCGAGATGTGTTGAAATGAAGGTTTAGAATGTGCCAACGGTGTGAATAGGTTAGGTTCGAACACGTATTTTTGTGCAACCTAAAACTAAAATATAATCGTTTTGTTTGAAAAGATAACTGTATGTATGACATTCTCTATTAGACTAGCTTTCGATTAAAAAGCGATGCGTTCCGGTTTCGACGATAGTAAAAGTTTGTACAGATTTTTTTGCACACTGATGACTAATGTATTCTAAGTAACTCTGGTTGAAAATTCGATGCGTAATGTTTGCGCGTTCCCTTGCAATAGGTTGGTCGAGCGCTTAGGCTGTCACCCGCACGCATTCGATTGAGTTGGCCAATAGCCTCCATTCAGGGAAATGAGCGGTGTAAATAATGAAATTTCATGTTATATTTATTCTTACGTAAGAGCAAAGGGCGGCCAATATTGTTTGTGGTGAATTTATAGGTTAGCGAATGGTAGATAGGGTTGTTGCGTAGGCAACCGTTATCGTTTCAGTGTTGGCGAGCATTGGCGGTATATGCGTGTGACAGCGCGGTGGTTCGCTAAGCTGTTCTGATTGTGTAATTGATTCAGCTCGTTTTGTCAATCGATGTGAAGAGGGAAGAAGAGACGCTTATTCGGCGATGTCGACTGCTAACTGGGGCGACCTCTGGGTAAGAAAGAGAGAGAAGGAAGGAAAGAATAACTGACTGATTGTTGCGTCTAACTGGCATGACTGGGGGAGAGACGCATGCAAACGTGAGTATGGATAGCGGAGAGCCGACCGCTGGCAGCGTCGGGATTACTCATCGGTGGTTTTTGGGTTTTCCGACCTGCGCAGGCGTTCGCGTCTTTCGTCTGGTGTATGTATCTCTGGCACATCTGTACAATTCAATAATACATTGCATGAGGCGCTTTATTGGCGGGCGGCAGCTGCCGAGCAGCCGGTCGTTCAACCATGCCGTGCTGCAGCGTCCTATGGGCGTCTGGTGGCCACCGATCGGCTCGCCGTTTGACATCGTCGGCGTCCAATCGATCGACGAGTGTGCCGGTGCGGGTAGCGACCGCGGTGAGTATATGGGGTTAATCTGCACTCTGTCGGCTGCGCGTCTGTCGCGCCGCCGGGGGGTAAGAAGAGCAAGGAGAGCGCCGCCTCCCGTCGATCCGCCCGTTTAACGAACAACGCGCATCGCCGCTTTCGGTTTGATTTTACTGGCAGCAGTTGGATGTGTTTGGGGCGTTGGAGTATTGAAGCGTCGGAGTATCGAAGCGTCGGAGCGCTGCGAGTGACCGCGGAGCATCGATCCACAACCACGCCGAGGGATTGAAACGACATTGGCCTTTAGGGACGCGAAGGCGGTGGCCAAGTTTGTCCCAACGTCGCAACATGCGCGTGCGCGCGCGCTGGACGTCTCGGTCGGTCGAGTCGACCACTTTGTCGTTTGATGCACGGACGTCGTCGTCGTGGGAAAGCGTGTGTGGCGCGAGTGGGGGACGAATTCGACGGCTCCGACCGTGGCCTCCGCGCGCAGACCGCGCCGGCCGTCGTCGAGCAGGGGCAACGACGAGATCAGCGCGGCATGATCGGGGGAGGATAGATGAAAACACCGCAGCACCGCCGCAGCACAATCGCCGACCGACACGATACTCCGTTACGCTGTGTGGTCGGTCGGTGGAAAGTGGAACATGACTGCCGCTTCGACCATGACGCCATGTCGTTGAGCAGGGCGATATAAACGATCACTCGGCCACCGAGCGCCGATTACGGCCGACCGCAGTCGGTGGTGTGCGGGCGCTCGCTGCTCGTCGCGACCGAGTCGTCGTGGCATTGTTTGGGCGGCGATAGGCGAGTACACAGAGCTTGGATGGAGCGAGGCAGACCACCACTCGCCCGGCTACTTCCTACCGACCCGTGCCTAACAGTCTTTAGTTCCGACGTCGACCCGCGCTGACCGCGGCGCCCAACACTCGTTGTGTCCCTCTGAGCGCTATGCTCGAATTCCTCGTTCGCTGCGTGCCCGAACATGTGCGCGACGTTGTCGAACAGACCGTCGCCCAGCATCATCACCACCACCATCAACAGCAGCAGCATCATCACTCCGGAAGTAGCAATTACTCTAGCAATTATGCTGCTCCCATGTCCCTCGCCTCCTCCAAGGCCATCACTTGGCAGCAGCAGTACTTCAATCCGCCCGTCTATTACTATCCCACCAAGAGCCACCGCCACACTCTGATCAACGGCTACGAGTCGCGCTCCACCAATCACGAAGCGTTTCTCGTACGATTCACTTTTTCATATTCACCGCGCGTGGAGGCATCAATGGATTGATTGCTCCCTTTGCGTCCATCCGTCTGGTTGTGTTTGTCGCTCGGATTGCGTATGAGTCCAGTCTGAATGCATTTTAAAGCTCCACCGCCGTGTTAGCGTGGAGCGTTAATTGCGCCGGATTTATTTATGACGCGATTTATTTACGATTGATTGCAGGACCAGGCAGAGCAGATCGCCTATCACACCCAGAAGGGGNCCGCTGCTTAGCGTGGAGCGTTAATTGCGCCGGATTTATTTATGACGCGATTTATTTACGATTGATTGCAGGACCAGGCAGAGCAGATCGCCTATCACACCCAGAAGGGGATCGACTACCTCGACAAGTACGGCGCGTTTCTCAAGGAGCGTGCGGCTATTGAGGACGAGTATGCGGCAAAATTGCGGTCAGTTGTTTGCACTTATGCGCGATCTTTGTTGATTTGCCGTTGCTGGGCGGAGACGCTCTCCGTGGAACGCCGTGGAAACGACGCCGCCGAAACCAGTTGCGCATTGGTGTAGTCGGCATTGACGCGGTCGTCTCGTGTGACTTTGGAGGGGCGGGCCCGCAAAAGTGTTCGCCTTCATCTCGCTCGAAGAAGTTAGTGAGTCAGCCGGCGCGCGTCGGCGACCGCCGTTTTGCTGCGGCGGCGGCCCTCGACGAAGGGACCAAGCGCCGAAGCGATGGCGGAGTACCGCGCTGCGGCCTCCGTTGGCGGCCATTCTCGGCGATTCGGCAAATATCACGTAGTAGCCGCGACATATGCCCCGCGTGTTTGCCGGTAAACACGGGGCGTAAAGACGGCTGCGTTTAGCGCGCGGCGCATCGCGCCAGGAAGAAGCGACAGGACGGGCGGGAGACGAGTTGGGGACCGGTCGTCCAATTTTCAAATGCTCCAATCGAGTGGGCCGGGCGCGGTGGCGTCGAGTATCGCGCGCACGCACGCTCGGTGGTCCGTACCCCCAACCGCCAGCGCTACCGTCATCGTCACCCCACCCCCCGTGTACACTCCCCCACGGCGACATGCACTCGTGGTCGTCGGGTCGCGCCCGTTGTCGCTTCTATCGACGCCTGGGCGCGCCGCCCCAACGCCCATTTGTGCCGATTCAGCCGAGAGTGCCGCCGATTCGGCCGGCGCAAGCGCCGTAACCCATTTCGCGCCTCGTGTGGTCTCAGCGGTACGCCGCCGCTTCGCTCATCGTTGCGCCACAGCGCATTTATTTGCACTCGACTCCCCACATTTGCGAGTGCTTTATTTGCCGACCGGAACGTAACGCTCTTAAAGCGACGACGACGCCGACGCGTTGCTTGCGCCAAATTTGATAAGGCGTCTAGACCGGTCCCCACTGTTCTGTGTTGGGCGAGAATGAATCAGCAGCCGGTGTTCGACCGGGTAGCTCCTTCTTGCTCATTGTCGGTGTGGTCTGTCCGTCGGTCGATGGCGTCCGTTGGTGGAGAGGGCGAGACGCGGCAACGAATGAACGGCGCCTCGTGGCTGCCGAAGCGGGTCGAGGGACGTTCGCCGGCGCCGCTTAGCCGCAAAGACGGACGCCGCGACCGGCGCTGTGTCGTCTTGTTGCTCGTCGGCCGATCAGCGGCTCGACTGCAACAGTGCGCGAGCAGCTCGCGCGCGGCGTCGCACCTGGTCTAGGCCCCTCCGACTGTGTTTAGCATTTCAATGAAGCGCATCTGCAAGCTGCTGCTAGCCGCACATTCGGCCGCCACCCGAACGCCGTCGGCGCAGTCTCATCGCGCACCGAAGGAAGTGCCTGAGCGCCGGTGCGCGGGCCGGGGAAACCGTTGGCGGCTCGCAGACACAATATCCGCCTATTGGTCGCAGGGCGCCATAAACGCTTACTACACGCGCCGACGAATCCGGCGCCTAGCACGGCATTGATCCCGCTGAGACGGCCGGTCGCGCGAGCACGAGCGCAAGGACTAGCATAACGATCAGTCGGATCGGTCAGCGGCGACGGCCGCCACCCACCGTGCGGTCATCGATGTGTTCTGACCGCGTCGACGGCCGAAGGGCGCCGGCATCGATCTGTCGACGGCGCCGATGGTTTGCTTATGTCGATGAAGAGCAGGAAACGCACGCCGCGCTCGCTAATCAGCGGCGTGATCGGCGCCCGGGCCGCACATAAGATACGCTAATGCATGACTCACAGAGAGTCATTGGATGCTGAACATCTGTTGTCGTCGCCCGCTCACACAGCATAGATAGTCGTCTATCGATCGGCCGCGGGACACAATACAAAATGACATGACGCCAGACCGATTCGCGCACGATAACACGATGCACTAACGATTGCACAAAGTGAAAGAGCGTTGTTTTAGGGCTCTGGCGAAGAAGAACCTGCCGAAGAAGAAGGAGGAAGATGAGCACCCGTTCTCCTACGCGCGCTCCTTCCACGGCGTGCTGCACGAGCTGGAGTCGCTCGCCGGGCAGCACGAGGTCATCTCCGAGCAGTTCAAGCGCGAGTTGCAGCCCATGACGCTCGCCGCCTGTACCGACCTCAAGCAGCAGCGCAAGGCGCACCTCACCGAACTCCAGCAGATGCACCAGCGCCTCAACGCCAACATCGAGAACATGTTCAAGTGCCAGAAGAATTACGGCAAGATGTTCAAGGAGGCCGAGGCGGCGGCGTTGAAGTACGACAAGGCGGAGAAGAACATGGACCTGTCGCGAGCTGAGTTGGAGCGCGCCAAGCACAACGCCCACACGCGCGCGCAGCAGTGCGACGACGCCAAACAGACCTATGCGCACAGCCTTCAGACCGCCAACGACCTCCAGCACCAGCACTATACTGTCGACCTACCTTCCGTTCTCGAAGTAGCCTTTCCTCTCTTTTTTATACAACAGCCTTGATATTGATCTTGTGATCTTTGCAGAAGTTGCGCCTCATGGACGAGAGCCGAGTCGGCCAGACCAAAAGCGTCATGGAGGCTAGCATCAAGTCTGAAATGGACTTGCTTCATATTATTCAACGGTTAGTCTATCAATTCTTTTTCTTCTCCTTTCTCCTTCTTGTGCCGTCCACCGACGCCCATCCATGACGATTCTCGTGTTCAGGTGTTATGAAGATATGCTGAAGGCTGCGTCCAAGGTCGACCCCCAGGGCGACTCGATGGTCGTCGTGCAGCGGTTCCGATCCGGCTACGCCCATCCGACCCCCTATCCCTTCGAGGATTTGGGTGAGCACTTCGTTAGCCCTCCGGTCGACCATGTGTAAACGCCCTCTCTTGATTGCAGGCTCTCCCTCGGCCGCTTTGAACGGCGGCTCGGCCGAAACGTCCAGCCAGAATGGACAGTCCTTGGCAAACGGAGGCGCCGGCTCCACGCTGCGCCGTCCGCGGCCCGGCGGCGCGAGTTCCAAGATCCAGAAGAAGCACAGCATGCACCAGCGCCTCTTTGGGCATAAGGTGAGCGATTATTCGATTTTCCTTTGTCCCCCCCCTCTCTTCCGTCCCTTCGCGCCATTTCCTCTATAGAACATCCCCCCCATTTGCTTCCAAGAAGCGTCGCAGACGTTTTTCTCCTGCTTTTCTGTTTTCGTCATAGAACTAACTCTAATTTTACACGAACGGCTTTTTTGAATGATCGTTACTGCTGCTGACGTGTGGGTGTGAGACGGGGGTAGATATGCACGTGCTCGTGTGGACGTGCGTGTACGTCGGGGCGCTGAACAGGCAGGCGCGCAACTGTTGTGACTTATGCTGGATGTGTAATTGATGGTTGGGGGTCGATGGTGGCCGAACGCGGTCCAGGCGCGAATGACGATGAATGATTGACACCGCATGTTCGTCCGCGCTTTTTGCTCGGCTCTTTTTCCCACTTGCTAACCGATCCCTTTTTACAATCCTGCGCCCCTCCATCGCTTATCGAGTGACGTCGGCGAAATTTTAAACCGTAAGTACCCGCTATTTTTACAGTGTATCGCTCGTTAATTTCCGCTTCGTGTTACGCCAACGTAAACGTCGCGTTGTTCGTGCTCTTGCGCTTTGTGGTGCTTTGTTCGTGTTGAGCGGCCAATGAGGGTCCCGCTAGACGATTATCGATGTGTCGACGATTATTCACCCTCTACTGTGACGATTTCTGCCCACGCAAAACGCAACCTACACCGTTTTTGTACTTTCACCTTTGTCCAACTCATATCTATGCGTAATACTTTTGGGCTGTTGTTTTTTCCTGCAAAGACGTTGGAAAAGTTTGGATGATGAATCGTCGGCACTATTGAAGATTCCCGGGGCGGGCATGAAGAAGTATTTGTGGTGATTGCATGGGGGGACACGCGTTGCATGTGGCGTAAGTAAAATGGAGAGTTATGGAGGAAAATGCAGGACATATTGAGCACATTTCGAGCCGCATACAAAGAACGCATTTGATTTCAGAATGATTATCAGGAGGACTATTCGGATCTGCCGCCTCAGCAACGGTGTCGCAAGTTGGAGGGAAAGATCGAACGCATAGATCGCGAAATCGCCACCAAGACGCAGTCGAGGTACTTCATTTTTTCTCCTTATC
>NIUQ01003535.1:0-17000 GCA_002796945.1 Plectus sambesii
TTTGCCGGTTACCTCTCGAAACCATTCCCATTCGTTCTTTCTCTCATTATTTTCCTCTAAGAAACTCGAAAGAGCAGAGGAACTATCGTTTCGCTAACGGCGTCACTTTCGACCTCTATCTGACGCTGAGACTCGTTACAGGTGCACAACCGAAAGATCCGCTGGTTATCGCCCTTGGCAGAAAATATTTGGATCCAGTCAACGAAGTACGTGCACCCAAACCCAAGTCGAAATATTGACGCCCATATTTGTAAATCTATCTTTCATGGTGGCAAGAAATGGTCGCTATCACTATGGAAGGCGCTAGAGTTGACTGTTTACTCTATTTTTGTAGCTCTTGCAAATCGGGTGAATCGTTGCGAACTGCGTTGTTCTGTGCAAAGTATTGCGATCTGTATTCACGTTTACTGTACCCAAATATAAGAACGCATTGAACTAGTGCATCACATATCATAACGGAACGAAAGAACAATACCGTAATTAGACGATGGGCCTTTGAAAATGTTCAACTCTTGAAAAGTAAGCTAAGAGCGCAGCCAGAGCCAATGAGGATGGAACGGAGAGACAAATACAGTTTACAAAACTTTAGTTAAAAACTCTGTCTAGCACGAGTGGCATATCGTCAATACACGGTAGAATTCGGTAAGGGCTACTCGATAACACAGGCCAACAAGAAAACGTAGCCAGTAATCGAAAAAACATTTCAGAATGATATCCTACATACAGTATAATGTATTCATCTCTTGTAGTACGACCTTATCTTGTATACGACTACCGCTTATGTCGACACGCCATCCAGCAATTTGCACAGTAATATCCGAATACCTCGGGATCCTATCAAATATTTACACTTATTCCATTTTTCAAAACGCAAAATCTAATAGATGGAAGAGCATTTTGTGTGCTAATAGGGCATAGAGAAATATGTGTTTCATGCCATCCGTCTTGAATTTTAGACACATCATTTGAGAAGTCTTGTAAAAAGTTCAATATATGCCACATTCTATTAATGTTGCTCGAGTTTTAGAGCCCTCAAATTGTGGTTGCAGACACGCCCTGCATACAGAATGTGTGGAGAGTGTCTGTTTGGGCAAGAGTTTAAAGTGATGAATACGAGAAACTCAATTTCTGATAGGAACCCTTTCTGGCACGGTGCGACGAATTAGCAGCCTGTGCTTTCAGGTTCGCATGCGCGTTCCAGCCGTCACATTATTCTTTATTTGGGATTATAGCAGCACTGGTCGTACTATTAGAGATGATACGGTAATTAAACATTGGTCGATACGCAATAAATGCGCGGGTTGGCGTGTTTTGCTTTGCGACTGGAAGTTGATGTTGGCGGGTGCGGCCTGGGCAATGGAGGCAGCGGTTTCGTCGGAGGCGGCGGAATTGGTAGTCGCGGTAGTGGCCGCTTGACGGCGACGCTGGCGCGCACGACGACCGCCGATTCGAGCTCTGTATATTCGTTGGTGTCCTCCTCCGTCTGCGTGCCAATCTCGTTCAGATGAACACTCGGGCTTACCTAAAAGTAAAAAGGAGCTTCAGAAACGGCAGCGATGGACGGGAAAAGGCGTAGAGGAGAATATACTACAACTGACCAAAATTCCACACTATCTGTTCTTAGCATTCATTACCATCGCGGCAAATGATCAGATGCTGCTTTTGACTATTTTGTACTTTGAAGCCGGCTGCGCGCATGAAATAGCTTGAAACTTTAGGGCTCTTTGCCCTCGTTATAGCCATATATACAGTGAAATTCACTTATAGCGGTAATTGCGGGACCGGCCAAAATTACCGGTATAAGCGAAATACCGGTATTTTGACCGTTTTACACGAAAATACCGGTATAAGCGAAATTTTCTCATTGTTGTCGAAATATTGGTACAAAAAGAATAGTCTCCTATAGCGTTATTAGACCTCAGGAAGCGTAGCTAACATACGTGCAAGCTAGTGAAGTCAGATTATGAATACTGGAGCAGTGTTTTTAGCATATTTACGTCACTTGAATCGATCATAATTAATCCATTTTCTGATGACAGGTCGGCCGATTCTATTACCGGTATAAGCGAACTTATTTGTATGGGAAGATATACTTTGGGACCGGAAAAAATTACCGGTATAAGCGAAATACCGGTATAAGCGAAACCGCTATAAGTGAATTCCACTGTATAATGCCGATGGCCATAAAATATAGTGGGATACATTTACTCTTCTCCAACCGGCTACGTTAAACAATGGTGCAAATTTAGCGAAAATTCTCTAAAGCTAAAATTGCGTCGTACGCTGAAGCTCCTTTTCAAGCTAACTAAAATCTTGGCAATAGCCGAGTTACTACTTGCGAAAATTTGCAACTGCCTATTATGCCTTTCGTAATGAAGCTGCTCATTAAGGCTCAATCTCCATAT
This sequence comes from Plectus sambesii, assembly GCA_002796945.1. Lineage (NCBI taxonomy): Eukaryota > Metazoa > Nematoda > Chromadorea > Plectida > Plectidae > Plectus > Plectus sambesii. The sequence goes on from NIUQ01003535.1 coordinate 2,406, forward strand.
GAACATCGCCCCAATAACCACGTTACCAATACTAGACGGGATCGGGATTTAAAAAATATCAGGGTTGATTGGATTAGCATTAGTATCAATAGTGGGAATGGGAAGGAATGAAGTAATCGGGGGGGAAACTGGCCTAGTTATTGCTCTAACTATGAATAAACAAACGAACCGGCCAGGCGTCGCCCGCCGGCGATGGTCGCGCCGGAGACGGAGAGAAGCCTGTGCCGTAGCCTGAATCGAGCGACGGCGGCTGCGGTCCGGCATCCCCTCCACTGCGTGACGAGTAGATGCTTGCCCGATGCGATGTATTGGCGGCATAAACGGCTTCGGTGTGCTTATCGGCGGTCGAAGCGAGACTGTAGGAGTCGCCCGTAAGACGACGATGACTGCTGCGAGACGTTCGATGGCTACTAGCCGATGTCGGCGTGGTGCACGTGTCGTCCAGATCCAAACAGTTGAACTGGCGCATCGTTTCTTGGCACGCCGCCTGTAAAAGTAAAATACAATAACCATTCAAATATTGCGAAAATCTCGAAGAGAACAGAACACGTTTGCACTATTTGACCATCGATGAAAGTGGAAATTTTCGTGATAACTATCGCTCTTACAGGCTTTTGCAACGTGTTGCGACATATATGCAGTTATCATGATCAGAAACGCACAGAAAAAAGGTAATACGAATATATGGATAATATTGCTGATGCCGCGCGAACTTACTTGAATCTTTGACAGATGACTTGAGGTCGTTTGGTTGTCCGAGGAGGACTGTCGAGAGCCAGTGATCGAACGCTTGTCGCGATTCGCAGTGCCCTTGTTCGTCGACTGCTTGGGCAGAGGTCGAAAATAGCGCTCGATGTAAATGTCGTCCGATGCATTTGAATGGGCGTCGGGCGACAAATGGTCAGCTTCAATCTCCGATTCGGACTTGCATCGAATGAGCCGGCCAGCCGCCGGTGATGAACTGTCTTCCCTCGTATGCCTTCTGTAACGAATGCGGCAACTTTCATACCTCTAACCTCGCACCTGACATGTGCCTTTCTTTCTACGCTCATGTGGTGGCGAAATCAAATAAAACTTTTCCATTTGATGCAAGCATTATTTGTTGAATCTCGATATTATCATTACAAAAAAGTATTTTACCGATGTCGTGGGCGATAGTGACGCAAGTCGCGATGCAAATCAGCCAATTTGCGCTCGGTCACTTGGCGCAGGTCGCTGATTTCGTGCGATAGCTCGTCGTGACATGCGTCAATTTCGTCGAGCAGTTCTTGATGAGCTGTCGTATTCTGCTTGATCAACTTGGAGAAAATCGGCGCGCAATAACAGTTCACGCCTGCGTTATCTTTGTCCTTGCAGTTGCCCTGTAATTGCTCTATTTAAATGATTCAAATTACAATTCTAATTCTACTATAATTTCACTATATTTATTTTAAATATAATATTATCTTCTTTCATTGATCAGAAATAAGCAATGTTGACCAAGTTCATTATCTGATGTACCAACTTTTAAACTTACTTTATTACAATTTCAGTAATTTAATTCAATTTCAATTACTGCAATTTGAAGTTATATGATTATTTCATTTTTTCTAATTATTCTTCAACACTCTTCAGTTAAGCTCATAAAACGAAACAGTCAATATCAAAAGCCAGAATGGTAACGCGGAAGACAAGTAGTCAATGAAGTCTCAAAACGGGTCGAGAATTAGTAAACGAACGACGCTAAGACGAAATTACATCAGAATGGGAAGAAGCTAGCGGAGAAGATAATTCTGGTGACATTTATTACTGGTACAAAATCGACTGCCATTTGGTTTGGTAGTGTTAGTTAGAAGTTCGATGAAATATGCTAGGAATCATATACATGGACTCAGAGTATCATGTTGCTGAACACAGCTCGTATTGCGCTTTCGAAGGGCTAAGATTGCCCAATCGAATATAGCTAATCGAAGCGAATGGAATATACCTTATGAACTTTTCCTGCCAAGTCGATGAAGTATTGTTCGCCTTTTCGGAGGCTTGGCAAATTTGTCTTGCTATTAGCCGGAGAAAGGCCCGGCTGCGTGGTTGGATCAAAGTCTTGAAAGAGCAGGTGCCAGTTCGATCCGGCCTCGCGAGCCGCTTGCAATTTCATTCTTATCTGCAATTCAACTCTTGAAGATTCGACTGACCCTAGTCATCATGTTCGGCCCATTTTTCATCAGCTTACCTACGATATGCAGGTGCAATGCATCGCGCGGGCGCTAGGCTCTCGCATAGTCTCTAAAATTCTGCAGTCTACGGATCCCTGTGACTTAACTATGGCAAGATCTCGGCGCGGTCACCAACAAGAGTACTTTTGATGGAGGGGAAAAAGTATCCTTTCCCTCATTTTCAAGAGCGATAATAATAAGCGTGAAGGCGCCGCTCACCTGATTTCGTCGATCTTTTCCCCATCTTTTGATCGAATCTTTATTGTGGCTCGACGAAGGCGCGGTTCGCAGTAGCGTCATTAACTCCTCGCATTGCTTTCTGGCCGAGATATCCATCGGTGTCTCGCCTTGACAATTGATTCCACTTCTCGATGCGCCGGCTTGCAGCAGCATTTTGCTCAATTTCCGATGGCCCAGGTTGCAACTTAGATGAAGCGGCGTGTCGTCATTCTGAAATTGTCAAATATAATACGAGAAGTGGGCAATGCTGAAACCCATTTCTTACCCTCACACCAGCGCTCCCGTTTCATTTCTGTTCGAAACGATAATTACGAATAATTTTACTGCTTATACGAAACTACTTTGTTATTATTTCTTAAAATTTCATATTGATATCGTATATGGGTTTAAGAATTATGCATCCCCAATGTTACCATCGCTACCCGCTGATGACCATTTGGGCATCGAACGCTAAGCTAACCGAATGACAAAAAGGTTGTATTCGAGAAAGAAATACCTTATTTCTCTCATTTGGATTCGCATTGTATACAAGGAGCGTTTTTGTTGCACTGACTTGCAAGTAACGAACAGCTGTATGAAGGGGAGTGTCGTCGTACTGCAAACAGTCTCATTAGCTAGGTATGAGATTCACTTTGGCACAGGGTCGATTGCCGTAAGCTACGCTTTTACATCTCATTGGCACACATTCTGTTAATAACTGGCTGCATTAACATCTATCGTCTCCCATCAGCGATAATTACAGTACTTTCTCTTTTATAAATCGCATCACTTGACAAACCTACATAGTGAAGTCTGAAGCTCGACATATTGTCCCACGATAGCGTCCCTACCGTTCAAGCGCGCGCTGCGTGCAATAATATCAGCGACCTCAGGGTTTGACACTGCCAGCCTCAACGACTATGTGACGGCGTGATAGCGTGTAAATTTTGCGGTAAACTCTCGACGTAAAAAAGCTTCGTCAATTAAATGTTAACTGACGTCTGCCAATGTGAAGCAAAGGTCGGAAGCAATATTTGAATTTCACAATGAAATTTGCACACCGTAACCAGTGTCAGTTTATGGCGAAATGCAACGCAAAAGTATAGGGGCGGTACCAGGCTCTGAGGCCGATCATAAACGCTCCGCTAACGCATCGATCCTACATTAAGCCGCTGATTTAGTCCAGTGGCGCGCGCTTCTCCAAGCTCCTTACTGTATCGGTGACGTTGGTCCGACAGCCAGCTTCGAGTAGCAGACGAACGCAAGTAGTCCGACCAAACTGACACGCGAGATGGAGAGCCGTCGCGCCCGACTTGTTCCTGATGTACAGATTGGCGTTATCGCGCAGAAGACTCCTCACTGCATCCTTATCGCCGCGAGCAGCTGCTTCGTGCAACGCCGTATTGCCCGACTGCAAACGAACGGCTTAATTGCGTACATCTCTCTTGGGGGAACGAATGGCTATCACCTCCATCTGGCAATGTCGATAGCTGCGTCGACTGCTGCGGGGTGGGTAGAAAACGTCAGTCACTGTCAGCGTCCAGCGACGACGATGCACAACTCTAAATAGTCCATGTAAAACTTTTAAGGTTCAGTTATAATTGATTGAGAATCAGCTTGTTAGTAGAACAAATTTCAACGGTAAAGAGTAGGAGAAAAAATATCTCGAAACAGCAGAAAGAGTCTGATCTTTATCAACGAAATAGTTGAAGTAACAAGTTTTCCTCGCCGAATAATAAACTTGAATATTGACAGAGTATGCTCATTTGGCAGGTGTTTGAAGCTGACCGTAAACATTAGGGATCAGAAACAGCCACGGCCCAATGATTTACTATATCTTCACTTTAGAATAACCTCAGATGATCAATACACTCCACTCTGTCTAGAATAAACCTCCAAATATTTTGTCCTATAAAGTAAATATGTTTTTACATCCCCAAGCATTTTAGGCATGAAGTATCCAGGTGCCCTTGGGGGTTTAGTTTTGCCCAGTACTCGAATAGCAGCATCTGTTAGCTACAAAAATAGGTTAGAGTAGAGGAGTAGGTGTATCTCAAAATTTAGCCTCTCGTCATAAAGAGCAAAGGATTTATTTTGCAAAAAGTTACATTATAAGATTTACATAGCGTGTATACGATAGCCCCAACCTCTCCCCTAGGCTTGTACCCCACGAGCGCCGATCGGCATCCACCTCTGCCCACAACACTGCGAGTAGCGTCGTCTATAAACGTGAACGCTCTAGCAGTCAGCCAGAAACGGCGGCGATTGGCGAAAAGTGGGCAGAAGGGGGCAGCGGGCAGAGCGGTCGACGGCGATTAATCAGTTGGCCCACCCAGCCTTGACCCGGCATCATTTACCGCACGGTCGTAAAGAACGGCGCCAGCGCATCTGCGATCGCGGCAGAGGCCGTTGCGCTGCCGGCACACGATCGTCTCGTCATCGCATTAATAAGCAGCAGAAAAGTCAGAACACATTCCATAATGGCTGGCCCCGCTATGGCTGGTCGCACGGTCTGTCCCCTTCGGTTTCATGCGGCCTTCAGCACATCAAAGGGCGCGCCGCTACGAGGCGCGCATATTGCGCTCCCGATGCCAACAATTACCGCTACGGCCACGCCCTTGTCCTCTAGCACAGAGTGACAAAAAAATCAATGATTGACATGGACGAATATAACAGACCCGAAGAGATAATTTGATAAAGTTGATAAATTCCGCAAACTAGGATAGTTTTTATTCATTCATGCTGGCTTCATCAATCCGTCTGACACAAAGTTTTTCCACAGAAGGCACTGACCACTCAGATAAAAAGTTTTAAAAACACATGTGGGCTGGGGAGGTTTGAAAAGGATTAGCGTGTCCCAGCTGGTTTCGCATCCTCCAGCAGAATGTGCGCATTTCTCGAGCGCGAACGGCGCTCCCTTTGAGACGCTTCAAACCGCAATGAGCGCATCCTCTATATTAAACTAACGCTGGGCGCTTACTACAATGGCGCAGTACCTGATTAGAGACCTTCAACAGCGTCGGCTCGCAGGAGAAATCTGCGAAAGTGAATGGACGACGGATGGACGGCAGAATGATTTTAACGCGAAGTTGTTTGTCTAGAGTTGCCGACGTCTGACATCATCCCGCAAGAGAACGAGTGGACGCATCTGGAGTACGCTTGTCGGTAGTCAGTCGAGTTGATGGCCGTTTACGATCGCCCAACGCACGTGGTCGAAATCTGGCCGTCACAGGGGTGAGCGGCAGAAGCTTGGCGGACGGATGCAGAGGGGTGATAATCTGACATACGCAAAAATGCCACAAGAGGTCGACAAAGAGGCTACTATCCCCAATGAGCTTGACGCATCGCGCGCGAAAATACTAAAAATCTATCCGATACAGAGCGAGATTTTTAGATTCTGCAGCTACCTTCCACTGAAACACGACCAGCGCTCATCTTTAATGGACACTGTAGTATGTACTAAAGAGGTACGCATCGGCAGAGCGTCCCATAAAGTGAGGATTTAGAAGTATTTCACTCTTACAATAAAATTATCTTTTATATACTCTTAATAAAAAAAGTACAAGACTCTTACAGCAATAAAGGAAGTATTTTGAGCGATTTAATCAAATTTACAGGGAACATTGTTCGGTCTCGCACTTTCCACCCGTTTCACCGCTCACACACGCGTACACCTCGAAGAAGTTGATGTCTAATGCGCGCGGATGTGCCGAACGCGATTACTATCAGCTGAGCCGGTGGGCAAACGGACGCCGACAGCGGCGCCGTCCGCCGCTCGCCGGGAGGTCAATCGCGCAACCGACCGCATTTTTCCGCTGCGCAAACAGATATCGCTGTCCTCCCCACGTCCTTATTTTCCCTACAAAGACCCTATCAGTGGCGACGATTGATCCGTCGCACCTATACGACTGCGCGAAGGGAACGCGCTCTGCAGCAATTATGCAACAACAGTCAACGGCTTAGTAGAACGGAAGCGATTCGAATTATTCATGGTACCTCCAGCCCACAACTATCTTTGACTAAATTCAATTGGCCGCTCGAAGGCCTGGAGACAGTATAATTCTTTTATGATAAACTTGAGGACTGCATTGCGCAATAAATGAGCAGCCGAACGAATGATTTTGAAGTATATACGTGTAGAAAGCTGATAAGTACTGAAGGCATGCAAATTGTACAGCGGCTGACCGCAGTTCAATTTAAAGAGACTTTTCATCAGTTACATGCAAGCGCATGGTGGAGGATATGGTGCGCATTGCCCCAGACGGCTTCATATCTGTACGTACCCCTAGGACATCCTTTTATCTGGTTTATCGCTCCCTTCCCCCCAGCGTTCTCCGCGGTCCCCCACCAGGTCTCCTCAGGCGCCATTCGTGCTCATCTCTACTCGCCATCGGCATCGCTTGGGTGGCCAGACTAACGCCGACTAAGAGATCGTTTCCGAAAAATGTGGGAATGGCAGTGAAGGCGTCGAGGCGAGGCGCGAAGAGAGCACGCGCCGCGCGGGCATAAATCAGTGCGCGAAACGGATGACCGTCGGCGAGCCATATCTGACCAGGGCGCGCTGACCAACGCGCCCGAGCAAACAACAGCTGCGCCCCGTCGTGATCGATCGGTACAAGAAGAGCAAAAAGACGCCGACCAATGACCGGAACGAAGAGACCGATTCGCTCGGCCGCGCGTCGCTTCTCAGCAGTTGCAATAATACTGATCATATATTGTGAACAAGTATGAACATTTCATTCTTCTAACGGGTTCTATGATCGCTACGGCAAGCACTTTTTCACGCTGCCATTACAGGTCAACTTCTCTATCATTGTATTATTAGCAAGAAGATCGTGACTATAAATAGATACTAAACTATCGTAATTAAGAACGTATCGTCATAATTGCAGAATTTTACCTGCTCGAGTAAAAAGTCTTGTTCTGTCCGAAACTGAGTGCTGCTGTTGGACACTTAGTACTATTGGACACTGACTTACTATTTTCGCTCGATCGTGGCGCTGTCGTACTATTAGCGAATTTCATATTGGCGGAAGTACGGTTCATTAAAGTCATTTCAAAGTGATCAATTGACCGCTCACGACAGTTGTCGGCGGCAAACAGCACAGCCTGTTCCCCTTCCTAATTCAGCGACGCTGACAAGCTGCATTACTCATACAACATAAGCACAGATAGAACGGCAGCGCCGCAACATACATAAGCAGCTCTGACGTCGGAAAAGTTCGCTTTAGGGCCGTTGTAAGCAAAAATGGAATGCTTTAGCTTAAAGCGAAGCGTTGCACGCCAACATTTTGACGTTTTAATCGCTTACGACTCGTTGAAGACCCACGAGCTTTGTCGGCGGCGGAGAACATAGGACATAACTTTGTTGATGAGCTGGCCCAGTGGCGGGCACCGGTCGGCGGCTGGGGGGAGGTTGACGGCTGGAATCTGACGGCATTACCCTTTTTAACGACCTAGACTAGCTTTCAGCCAATGTTAGCCTTCAAGAGTTTCCGCCACTTTTCCGCCACCGCATGGCCAAGACGCTATACAATCCCAGAATTTTCTGTCAAAAAGTGAAGAACATTATGGTAGGGTATGTACCCTTCCAGAGTGTCCACGCCCACGGCTGCTCGAATCTCACACGCGGCGTCAGAAAGCTGAGAAAGCGACGTCGAACACAACAACAAGCAACTGATGCTGGTGGCGGCGGTGTATTGATGTAAAGCTGAGATAGGATCGGGTGGCGAGCAAATAGGGCTAATGGCCGAAGGGGGGAGGATGGAGCGGTCAGCGCGATCAGCCGAAGGGGATGCGCAACGGGCCGTGACAAATGTCGCGCCGGCTCGAGTGACCGTCAACGTCGATTGCTGTCGGCACCTAGCAGGCTAATTACAGCCGCCAATTCCCGCCGGAAGGGACCCGCATCAATCAGCCGAATGGTCGTCTTGATAGCCTGAGAGCACGCAATTGCACGCCAGTGCCGATAAATCAACGGTCGAGCACCGCCGCCGCTCCCCACCCGCGAACGTTTACATCATAATGCTTTCAGCAATGCAAGGATAAGGCTATTCATGTCATTGAAGGTGGCGTCCGTTTGCTCATTGTGCTCATGTAGTGGTCAGAATGTGCTGTCTGAGATCGTCACTACAGTATTCGATGCAAGACGCAGAGAGCAGAATGATTGCCGTCGGCAGTGACAATTTTGGAACATAATGACAAATTCGTCTAACCTGTTCTTTTAGGGCGTTCCAAAGAGAGGACAGTTTCCACAAAAGGATGAAGCCTTTAATGCGGTCCTCACAGAAACTCTCCATCTGAAAATGACCCCCCATAAGTTCTAGTAGAGAGAACATGATCTCTTGACTTAAAGAGAGTCTCGACAACCCCAATGAACGTTAACTTCAGTTAAATTAAATGACAAAACTGAAATGGAACGAACAGCTCGTCGAAAGAGTTGACGAAATACTTTGCACACGAACTGTTTGACAAATTCATAGGCAGCAGTATAAAGACTGAGCAATTTAGTCCTTGAGTTTTGGTATTTCGATCATTTTATCAAAGTAACTGACTTTATTTCAACGCGTTCAGACGACTTTCCAAGGAACCACTGAGATTGCCTTTCATTGGAGAGGTCATGCCAAAAACATAATGTGAAGGGAACATTTTCCGATTGAGTTTGCCTGTAGGGGTCAATTTCAGTCCGCGAACCTATGGGGGCCGAACTTAATTCCTCATCCTGCAAAAAGTCACCAAAGCAAACGGATCATCAACGAATATGTACTTCTAAACACGTTATTTTACTATCCATCAATACTATATCACAGCTTGTTTTGAATGAGACCTTTCACGCGAAATTAACAGCCCTCGTGGCGTTGATCTGGAGGACGACGACATTATCAGAAACAGAAGGTGTCAATTCATCAAATTTACAGTCGCGCACCCAGTGCATTAATGAGATGCATTGAATGGGTAGGCGTTGAAGTAGAGCGGATCTTCCTAAATGGGTGATTGAAAGGAACGGCGCTATCTACAAGGGCCATCGATATACGCGGTCTCGAATTTGGGCTTAGGGGACATAGTCGATCGGTTCTGCGTACATTCCGAGACCACTGCGCCATACAAGGAATGGTACCTTCTGAAACAGTCACGCATCTTACGCATAGTAGCCGTTAAACATGCGCGCATTTTGCATGCATGCTCATCAAACTATGGGTTGTGTACCCAAAGTTTCTGAAGCTGGGTATTCAGTACCCGAGCATATATGTTTGGAAGGACCTGACACATTCGCGAACCGGAAGCTCTGAGAATTCAGTCTTCTGTTCTTTTAGGCAACGTTTATTGAGATGAATGCACGGCTGCCTTACGCGCCCATAAGGAAGCTGTTCATGTCATATAATTTTGGTATTATTAAAACTTGTCACCACATCCGTTTAATTAGCTTCCGTTACAGCTGGACCTCTGAAAAATGCTACGATAAAAGTTCTTGCGTCCTGGGTTGGATCGAAATACTGATCAGCTTTAACCTCGAAAGCAGGTGCTTTAAAAATTAGCTTCATGAACAAACTGGGCGCTGATAAAATTCCGCTACTATCATATACATCGCCATTTGTTCAATCAAATTATTTTGAACGTTATTCAGGGTTACAATTACACGTCACGTTGCGCGCGAGCGCGTTGATTATTAATTTCTTTTATCTCTTGCTTTCAAGTGTTGGGTGTTCCAGAATTGTTCACTTTTCGGAATTAAGGGTTATAATGTTATAGCTGGCTTATGTATGCTCTGAAATTGAATCTAAATTGACTGTGCAAGCCAAAGCAGTTCGCTTCAACGGCGACAATGCTTGCACCAGGCATGAAATCTGCGTCATCCGCGTCGTCGGAAGTCGACGATCATTTCTCAATGGAAAAGTTATGGACAAAGTGAGTTATTATACATTGACGGCTAACTTGTCGGCTATTTAGAGGGTTAAGGCGTCGTAGTTTTATCATCGAATGTCGATGAAAATACAACGATCGCCATCAGTGCCATAGTGAAATGCCTTATCAAATTTGAGATTTAGTATTAACTGTAATCGTTTTCGTCGATTTCTAGCTATGACTCTGTTGAACCCTTTTGGCCTAGAGTGTACTCTGTCTACTTTTGGTGCATTGCACTATTCTGGCGTCGGATAATACAGCGTGAATATTGTTTAAGCCGCACCCCATATTCTTTAGCGCCTAGTCAAGTTGCAAGAAGAAACCGAAATACAAATGTGTTAGATTGTTGTAGAAGGATAAAAGATTGCACAGTGCAATCGAAGCTCGTCATACGCTTACAGAGAATGCTCGGCACTCCTGTAGATTAGGGTCCGGAAGTCGCTCAGCGCCACGGTTTACCGTACATTTGCGCTTGTCCGCATTGAAACGGTTGATTTTTGGACCCAACTCTACAGGAGTACCGAATGCACTTTTGCACCATAAAGTCTGCAAGCTAAATTGTCTATTCGACGCATAACTTTCTCGCGAAGCTTGTTTTCATTCCCTACGGTGACAATAGTAGGGGGGTGTGTCGGCTTAATCGTGTCCGATTTTACTTTTTAATACACTGAAGGAATGAAGGACAAAAGCGAACGATATTCTGGCCGGAGTCTCGGTGTTCATGACCAACCACCGGCCTCCGTTGCTGTCTTCGATTATGGGACAGTATTCGCTGCTAAACTGTCGAATTAACTGATGCTATTAAGACTAATTAATTTTCAGGACAGAAACGCGATTGTGGACGATCAATTTATTTATTGGCACATTGACTGTGTACGCGGCTCGGATTGTTCTGCCCATATGCTCTATTGCGGTTGCCAAAGAGTACAATTTTAACAAAGCCGATTCTGTAAGTTTATATTCTTTTGAATTCTAACAGATAGACACGAAAACTGCAAATAATTCCTACAATTCCTTGCTGTATAAACCGACCTTTTTAAGCATGGATTAGCTATCATTGTCGAAATATATTTTTAATGCCTCTATTTGCCGTTTTTCATTGTGAATGCATATGTGCAAAAAATTGTTTGCAAAACTTGCTCTTATCGATCAATTTTAACTGCTCTATGCAATTATGGACAACTCGTGAAAATATGGGCTCAACTGAAAATTTAACCAAATGTACAGGTTAGGCTTATTAGGAACGCTTTAGAATGCGAAAAGCGCATACATGTTTTAAAATACGACCTTTGGATAAAATGGCACGTTTGTGCTCGGACATAGTGATGTGCAAGTTTTTCTTCAATATTAAGTGGGATTAGTTCGTTTATGCTATCGCTCGAGGCAGTTTTGTAGGATGATCCAGGCCTCAACTGTCAAATTTAGCTTTTGCCATTTTGCATTCAAACTGTAAAAGAGCCGAACCGTCTGTAACGCGGATTATACAGAACTCGAGCGAAAGCGTTGCGAAAACCTTTGCAGCGACGGGCGAAATTTTGATAGCTTTGATTGAATCAACGTATGTTGTTGACATCAATTTTGTTGCAGGGCATAGTGTTGTCATGCTTCTTCTGGGGCTACGCATCCACGCAGATTATCGGGGGCTATTTGGCGGATAATTACGGCGGCGAAAGGGTGCTGGTCGTATCGACGCTATTTTGGGCGATCACCACTTGTGTAACTCCTCAACTATTTGATTTGGCCGCCTGGATGGGCCAGCCGCTCTTCATTCTTATTATCGTCCGCGTCGCCAAAGGCGTTAGTCAAGGTTAGTGTTTAAGCGATTCACTTGAACTTTACTTTGTTGAATAAGTCGTGTGGTTTTTATAAAATGGACCTAATTGGTGAAAGTCTCGATCCGGACGTTCTTTTCTGAAAGAAATTGTCCGAGTTTTGAACGAGCATAGTATACTGCATGAAATAGGACAGCGTTTGTTTAACATTTTAAGCACTTTAAATTCAAAATTATACACTAACATGGAGCATAAAAGTGGACATCTCGGTAGTTACTGGCGTTTTATGAAATGATGAATTAATACAGGTAAAAACCTGAAAAAAGCACCATTAGCTTGATTTAGAATTAGTGTTGAATGTCCACAAGAGATGTACTTAAACTAAACAAATCATCGACTTGCTTGGTTGACAATGCAAGCAAAGCTTTGAACAAAATATCGCATTTGGCGATCGGAATGAACTGAAGTTAAACATTTTTAATAGAATACGCCATTTTGGTAAAAACTTCTTTGTGAGCGCGACAACGCGATTCTCAAGTTGTGCACCGTATTCAATTAGTCTGCAGTAAAAATAAATGCGAGAGACAGCGTCTCTTGTAAATTAGCGTATATTGTGCACTGATGCTCCACATTTTTCCCGTAATTGTTCATAGCAATTTAAATGCCACATTGTGAAATATGAACTTAAGACCGAGTTTGAAAGGAATTAGTACGACCAGAGTTAACGAAATTGAGACCGCCCTCATCAGGTGTGAGAGGCTCGCTTCCATTCGAGACCGACTCTATGGTCAGTTTCGCATCCTTGATTGCGATCATGAAAGGATTCACTACTACTCGCTTTATATGTCTCTAGAATAGATCAAAGAATGCAAGTGTAATAAGACACAAAAGCATATTCTTATCTGCGATGCATTTGGTTTTTCCATTTAAGCACAATTTTATGAAGAGGCGAATTGTTTTGAATCTTTAATTTCCCAAGCGCCCTATCGAACGCTTCCCTTAAGTCTTCAGTGGTACATCTTTCGTTGCTCGAGTGACCATATAATATCATGTTATGTGAAACTCGTGGGTTGCATCATAAGCTCAGATGCCCTTCTTGACTAAGAAAAGAGCCGATAGTTGACGCATGTATATCATTTGAATCAAGATTCTCGCGCCAGTCGCCGTATGGAGACCATTTCAATCATCCAGTGGAAGTGCGTCCCATCGGTGGACCCTCAGCGAATACTCCATTTCCGCTACTGACGTTGCCTTATTATTGAACGCTTATCTGATATTAAAATTAGCGACTGTCGCTGATATTTAAAAGACTTGGATTATATCTATGATGGCTTCATTTTTTGTAACGTTGTAAATGTGACGCGCATTTAGTTCAACTTTATTTATTGTGCCTATTATAAATTGCTAAAATGCTTGCGTTTATTTATTCAGGATTTCACTATCCATGCATGGCCAGCATTATCTCAAGACATCTGACGTCGGCTGATAAGGGTCGTGTTTTTGGCATTTGTATGGCAGGCTCGCATGCCGGGTAGTGTGCTCAGTTTTTGGCTTTTGTGCGTTGTCACATTGAATGTACAATTTCAGCACAGTCCTCGCCGGCAGCGTAGGATCGATTCTGCTCGATATGTTTGGTTGGCGTGTTGTGTTTTATTTTATTGGTAAGAATCATGCATTTAATTTATGTCTGTTTCCATTTTAATGAAAAGTGTTGACATTATAACAGTTATATAAGTGGGAAATGCTTTGAAGTGACACTCTTGCAGAACTGGGATTATGTTTGAAGTCGACAATCAGTCGATCCATTTATGATTCGCTCTTCAGTTAAATTAGTTTTATTAGGATTGATTTAACCAATACACTAAAATTGTTAAATATTCAGGCTCGCTAGGGGTGCTCTGGTGGTTCTACCTTCAACAGTCGATAGCGTTGTCTACTCGCCGAGTAACCGATGGTAAGCCAGCGGTGATGTTGCCTCTTCTTCACTCCAAGTCGGAATCGAATCTGCTCACCGCCGCTGTCGGCGAGCCGAAGAAGATGCTTCCTATCAATCGGTCGGTGCCCTGGAGAACTCTGTTCAGCAAGCCGGCTTTTTGGTATGATCGATTTAGCACTTGTGGCATGTTACAGGAACGGTTTCGGCGACCGAAAGCGTATGATAAAAAAAGTAGCAAAATGCTGCGGTCTTGCGGGTTCCCGCCTTTAAACTTGGCTCGATTCAGTAACGTTCCTCTTGACGTTTTAGTTGGCTGTTTTTCGACTTTTGATCATTCATAATAACTTTCCATAACTGTTGCTTTCGATTATGAACCTGTCGAGTGCTATCAACCGCAATTTAGTGTCCCATACAGGTTCTATTTATCGATGTGAATTGAAATTTTCAAACAACAACGATTGTTATGATGCACTCGGGTTGCATTTTGTGTCGTTTTAGGGCCGCATTTACGGCGCAATATTGCGGTGCGAATGCCTATTTCACGCTGTTCTCATGGCTGCCATCTTATTTCGCC